>JAVYIG010000219.1:194483-434483 GCA_035222895.1 Strongylocentrotus droebachiensis
AATTTTTTATTTTTTTATTTTTTATTAAAAAAAAAAAAAAAAAATCCAAGGGGGGGGGGGGATTTTCCTCCAAAATACACACATACAAAATACCAAAGGTTTAACCCCCTCCCCCCCCCCCCCCCCCCCCCTGTGTACGCGCTTGTGTATACCTGTCATTCTGTCCCTCGGTCCTTATTCAAGTTCATCTTATATCAGCTTTAAATGTTTTTTGGTTTGTGCACATGCGCACAATTACAGCTACAAAACGAAGACGTACGACTACGAGATGCATAGAATTAGATGATAGATCTATCTTTCATATTTATAAAGCCAATATTGAAAGAATTTCGTTCTTTCCCGCCAAACTATCCAGTGTCATTTCATCAAAAAGAAACCGGTAAGTAAGATTTTGTCCGTTCTTTAGGTCCATGATTTCTTTTCGTACACTGAACATCCCTAATGATTTTGGTTACACAGAATGAATAGGGTGGGGCAAAGGTATCATCAATGGAAGTTTCCCCGCAGATCAGTTCGAATGGGTACTGCCGCAGAGCTAGCCAGCGGCGCGCGGCGCAGCTCGGGGCACCATAGCTAGGCCATACAGCGATCAGAGTGATTCTAAAGAGACACAAATATTAGCCTCCTTACTTTAAATTAAAGTTTATTACTTACTTTGTCAAACCCAAATTTAATTTTCAAAAAGTTCAAACTTTTCACACACATCCTGCATCTAGTCTACTGAACAATTGGGAGAAAATTCAGAAGAGAAAATAAATGGTTGAATTATTACGGTAGATAACTTCACACATGCTCGCGCCCGCGCCTGCCCGCAACCCACCATCAGTAAGCACTTGTATTGTGCAGCGGTTTGCCGTGAAACCTGTAAAAAAGTGTATACCAATATCAATTTTTTTCTGAAAAATACTCCAAAAATAACAAGAAAATTGACACGAAACGGGTAATAGTCTAGTCTATAACGACTTTTAACTCATGATCTTTATTTGGACATTTGATGAATATTTACTTCATTTTGGGTATGATTTAGTAGAATATCTCCACGGCGGAGTTAAGAGTCAAATTTTGGATAGGTTTCTGAACTCTTCACCTTCATATTAAATATAATGCTCCAAAATCATACTGTTGATGTTACCGTAAATAATATGTAAATCTGTTGTGTAACTTCCTGTTGATTCCAGAATCCAAGCTCAAAATTATGTAGAAAATCAAAGAAACCGCTGCTGATTTCCTTCAATGAATAATTGAATATGAAGCATTAATTAAGGGTGCAGTACGTAGCCAGAGTCTTACCAGAAAAAAAATCATCAAAAGCAAAATTTAAAGCTTTAAAAAGTTCAATCTGGATCCCCTTCCCTTAATAGTAAATAGGTTGAACCCTGAATTAAGACTTGAAGAAGTTTAAGCGCTCACATGATACCTTTTGTTTCTCACAGTTGAATATTACCATCATGGAACAGGGCAGAGCATCTCCCGATTCACCTTCGGGATCTAATTCAAAAACATTTTCTGAGAGAAATACCACTGATCAAGAATTATGCGTAAAGGTTGCAGATTTCTCCACGGAGGAAGAGGAGAAAACAGAAGACGCTACTGTCTCGAGGATAAAAGTGACTCTTCATGAGACTAGAATGTTACATGTAGATGAGCATGAGGGAGTCTTGGATGCTGCAGATGAGACACCAAACACAGAGGACAAGGAGCTAAATGTGGAAACAGATCTTGCAGGCTGGTCTTTACAGCCAGGAGCTAGTAATTTGGGAAAAGAGAAGGATGATAGTACGTCCCTGTCTTTAGCCGCCGCCATTGAACAGTACCATGAACCTGACAGGACACTGTACGTTTACAAAAACTCGACCGTCGGGTCGGATGTCATGATAAATGTGGTGTCGTTGACTACATTGGAAGTGCCTCTGAAAGAAGGCGCGGAAGCTGAAGTCAAAGACACATCAGAAGCGGCAGCGGTGCAGCCTGGATCCGAAGAAGGTAAGGCTTGGAGAACTGTTTACCTTATCATAGCTTGGGGCACAATTAACAAATGACAAATGAAGCTCTGAAAACTAATCTTGAGATCTGGAAATGACACTGCATTTTAGAAGAGACTGCCTAAAAGTAATTCTGGATTGTTTATAATGCAGAAGATGTGTTGTTTAGACCAGCAAAATATATGCTAGAAGTATACTAACCGAAACTTGCTGGTAACAACATTCAGTGAAAAGCACAAAAGTTGACAGGGAATCACCACTTGAAGTTAATTTTCTCTAGCCATGTACAACATTCCTGAAGAGTCGAAGGCAATACTGTTTCGGCATAACTTTGTCAATAAATCTTCTGATATTCTTGGCCAATCAAGTGAATTCAATCCATTATATTTGTTATTTACTTTATTATTCATTGGTTAAATTTTAATTTGCAATGATAATTGGCCTGTAAGTTATCATTTGATTCTTTGATATTGTATCTATATACCAGGCATAAATGTTAATGTTCATATCTGATTCTGCCCTATCTGTGCATAGTGACTTTCATTATGTTAGTGGTACATGCGCTATAAAAGCAATGTTAATTATTATCATTATCATTATAACCACCATGTCAAAGGAGAATGTCAGCCACAAAAGGCCTGTCGAATCTGTTGATGACTGCCCCCACAGGAACCCAGTACTTCAAATCATATATTCTTCATTAAGTAAATCAATTTTGTAGAATATGAAGAATATTTTCTTGTTTTGGTAGATATGGACACTGAGCCTCGGGTGGAGGAAGCAGGAGCTGAGAAAGATTCCACAGCAAGCAAAGCAACCAAAGACATTCCAGAGTATACATGTGATCAGTGTGACTTCACCACCAAGAAGACACACCTACAGCTTAGTCATGAAGTACTGCATGCCGTTCCTGATGAGAAGCAACTCTTTTACTGCTCCAAGTGCAGCTACACCACACCGCAGCGATTCAACCTCAAGACCCATATAAAGACCCACTTTGACATCAAGGAAATGGACCCTAGCGAGTTGTTCAAGTGCCCAGAATGTGATTACGTATCCATGTACAAGTATGATCTGCAGACACATTCCAAGAAGCATAACCCTGAGAAGCAGTACCGGTGCTTCCACTGCGACTTCACCAGCATCTACAGACACAGTCTTCTTCACCACATCTCTTCAAAGCACCATGGTGTCCGACCATTCCAGTGCTCTCTCTGTTCGTATTCCGCCACGAGAAAGCAGGATCTTGAGACGCACATGTTCAAACACAAAAAGCAGAAGCGATACAAATGCACCGAGTGCGACTATGAGACAACATACAACCATTGTCTTAAGTCTCATATGAACACCCACAATGGTGACAATCCTTTTAAATGCACACGCCCTGGATGTACCTTCTCAACCAACTCCAAGTCCAACCTGAACTCGCATGTCACAAGACATAGCAAGAGAATTCAATGTGAGTCATGTGGCTTTGAAGCCAGTAGTGCCAAAACACTCACCAACCACATATGCCTTGAAACGAAGAAAAGGAAAGAGATCAATAAAAGAATTAGCATGGCCAAGGTCCCTCCACCGTCTAAGAAGGAGGATGGAAAACTGGAGTACACATGCCAAGAATGTGGTTATGTCTGCAAGAGCAAGCACAGCATGAAGCGACACAGCCAGATTCATGATGCAGAGCGGGAAAGACCAGATAAGGTGCACCAGTGTACGCAATGTAACTATGTGTCTGCGTACAAGAGCAGTCTGACAAGACACATGGCCAGACATTCACTCGTGAAGCCTTTCAAATGCGGACATTGCGACTACTCGGCTATCACCATGACGCAGATGCACACGCACATAGCTAAGCACACAGGTGGGTTTGTCAGCAGGTCTTCATTTGTGGAAAAGTATCTATCGATTGCGCTATAAAGCTCCCAAAGATCATGGAGAATAGAACTGAATGGAAAAAGCTTGTCGAATCAGTGCGAGTACGCTCGACCTAGTAGTAGTATCTATCGATTGATGGTCTAAATTATGTTCTGGTGACAATTGCTCCAGGCTTTATTCAGTCAAAGATACAGTGTTGTGGTTAGGGTTACAATGTTATATTAGCAGTGAAAAAAAACATGGGGGCTCGGGCCAAAATAGCCCCCGAAATGTCCAAAAGAGCCCCCATAAATTTGCATAGAGTTCAATGCAAAACAAATTTTAGAATGTCATATTCTTGCAGGCAAGCTTGAAAAGTAGCCCCCCAATTTTTTTTTTCCCTTTATATTAGGTTAGGTTTATGTATAATGTTTGGTTCAGGGTTAAAGTTAAGAATTCCATAAATGAAAGATCTGGTCCATTAAACAATTGTGGCTGTAGCTCATGTTCTACAAAAAAACAGTCAACCCTTAGAGTACTTAGCTTAATAGAACTCCTGCTATGGACTATGGGAATTTAAGCATGTTAAACAAATTCATTATAGATATATTTAATAGAATCTATTGTATGTACCCAATAGGTTCATGATAAAATGGCAGTTTGAAAAATGTGGATAGATTCACCATCTTTATGCCACTTTGGGGGGTATTTTGCATTTACTAAGTTTTTTTCTAGTTGGACTATTAGGCACACATTCGAAAGAGTAAATAATTTTGTTGCTGACATTAAGATCTTAAGTTTAGGTCGGAAAAGAAACAGGTTGGTGAAATGGGTGAAAACATCCATTAGAGATAAACTCTATGACATTCATTTGTTAGGTAGGAGTGGTGTTTAAGTCTTCATCATATTTTAATTACTTTTATTCAAAGGAAGGAAGAGGTATACTCTTTAGGAATGTCACGTTATTTGATAATATACATTGGGTTGTACATGTTGGCATTTTGATTTTAAACTTTCAGAAAAGCTAGTGCCCGCATACCTGAAATATGAAATGTTTTGTAAATTTGAGGAAGCTGTAAAATAGGAAGCTTCAAGAAACAGATTCTTTTAGGAAAAGTTATGTTGCGAGATTAGCTGCAAGATCTGTGCTGATCTCTAATATTGGGAGTTAATCGAGAATTCTTTGAAGAGAAACATGACTTGTATTCAAATGGATTCCCTTTTCAAATTGTATTGATTGCAGGTATCAAGCAGTACTCCTGTGACCTTTGCACCTACAGCACAGCCAACAAACAGCACCTGACCAACCACATGTCCAAGCATTCTAACCTACGCTACAAATGCAACGCCTGCGGTCACATAACGGCCTGGAAGGACCGCATGCGCGTCCATCTCAAGCAGCATGAACAGGGACGGATCGTCGGCCGGTCGGTCAAGTCGTCACTTCAGCCACACGGCTCAACAGGGCTCCAGGTTCTGTCAGGAGAGGGCGGTCAGTTGGTCACTACCGATGGTCAAGTTCTGCAGGTGGGCAATTCCTCCTCTGATAGTAGTTATGGAACTACGTAGCCTCTTTTTTTCACCCATAACAATGACACAGATTAGTAAGTCAGTTCTCACTGATGAGTACCGGTATGAGTGTTTGGGTTCTAAGACACCTGCTCAGGCAACAAATTGTTCTGTGGTTATTTTCCTAAATGTTTCTTAACCTCATCCTTGACCAGTTCTTATTCCTAATTCTGCCCTAATATGACACCTAATCTAAATTCAAATTGCAACTCTATGATGATCTTATTTCTTTGAGAGAGTAAAACCCTGAGCAATTGTTGCCAGAGCAAATTTCAGGAAGTATCTGTGGAATTAGTTAATACTTGTGTAACAATTTTCAACATGAAGGTTTACAATAAAACAAATGTCAAAGAACAGTGCATATTACTAATTTAAACTTTAACCTTTTGGCAGGTGTTGAATGTTATAGGCAGTGAAGGCACTCAGCACATCGAGGGAAGTGAGACATTGGTCGTTATGAATCATCTAGCAGATAGAATACAGGAGGAGTTCATTGCGATCGGTGCGGGGGAAGACCAGGGGGAGGCAGTCGGCCAAGGGGAAGAGCACAGTGAAGATGATGGGATCGCTGTTGGAGGAGAGGAAATAATCGGTAATCAACAGGTAAATGTTCTTTCATTTAATATTGTCCCCATGAACGTATACTAACAGAAAAATGAATTGAACTGAACATTCAGTTGGAGGAGAGGAAATAATTGGTAATCAACAGGTAAATGTCCTTTCATTTAATATTGTCCCCTTGAACGTAAGTTAACAGAAAATGAATTGAACTGAATATTCAGTTGGAGGAGAGGAAATAATTGGTAATCAACAGGTAATGTTCTTTCATTATTGTCCTCATGAACGTAAGTTAACAGAAAATGAATTGAACTGAACATTCAGTTGGAGGAGAGGAAATAATTGGTAATCAACAGGTAAATGTTCTTTCATTTAATATTGTCCCTTTGAACGTATGTTAACAGAAAATGAATTGAACTGAACATTCAGTTGGAGGAGAGGAAATAATTGGTAATCAACAGGTAAATGTTCTTTCATTTAATATTGTCCCCTTGAACGTATGTTAACAGAAAATGAATTGAACTGAACATTCAGTTGGAGGAGAGGAAATAATTGGTAATCAACAGGTAAATGTTCTTTCATTTAATATTGTCCCCATGAACGTATGTTAACAGAAAATGAATTGAACTGAACATTCAGTTAGAGGAGAGGAAATAATTGGTAATCAACAGGTAAATGTTCTTTCATTATTGTCCCCTTGAACGTAAGTTAACCGAAAATGAATTGAACTGAACATTCAGTTGGAGGAGAGGAAATAATTGGTAATCAACAGGTAATGTTCTTTCATTATTGTCCCCATGAACGTATGTTAACAGAAAAATGAATTAAACTGAACTGTGGACAATGTGTTTGTTGTTAGAAATCTGTTGTGGTTTTGTAATATGTCTTGATAAGATGAGACCAAACTGAATATTTCATTAACTTCCTCTCCCTCTCTCTCCCTCTTTCTCTCTCTCTGTTTATATTTATCTCACTTTTCATCTCTTCCCTTTTTCTGTATATCTATCTCTGTCTTTATCTCCCTTTCTTTTGAATCTCTCAATCCATGTGTCACTCTTTCTCCCCAACTCTGTCTCTCTGTCTCTCTCTCTCCTCTCTTTCTATATTCATCTCTTCCCTCTCCCACTCTATCTCCCTCAATGTCTTTCTTGCCTCTACTATTTTTATAAATAATTTTGCACTCTACCTTTCCATCTGTCTCAATCATTCTTTTGATTTTATTCTTCACAGGAGCAGTTAGTTGACAGTGAGGCACAACTGGTCAGCCAGGGAGAGAGTGAAGATGGGACCTTAATGATTGTCACAGATCATGAGGGATCTGATTTACATGTAAGTTGACCATCTTTAAACCTTGGTTTGTGATGCCTAATTCCCAGGGGGAAAAAAAGTCACACAATTTAAATCTGGAGAGCTCTTAAAGTTTAAACAAAACAAAACAAACCACAACAATGAAATGCATTAGAATTGTCATATTGAGAAAAAAACTTCTGTGAACAAAAAAGTATGTTCTCGACACTGCCCCATTCCCTCACAAATCAGTAAAAACAATAAAAACTACGAGAGACTTCAAACAACAGAGTGCTTGTCCGATATTATTTCCCTCCAAAGTATGAAAAAACATTCTGAATTTCTATCACTTTCTTTTTCACAAATTCCATGCCCCATTATACATAATACAATATATTTATCCCTTCTAACTTACGCCTCAGTTGCATCTTACTGGTGCAGGATTACAGAGTTCAAAGGTCAGATCTGTGGGTTTAGAACTATGTAATGAGAGTACTATCACATCCACAGCAGTCGGATTGAGAAACGCCACTGCGACAGTTACAGGTAAGAACACTTCTACAATATCCTAATCAGTCTTTGGTTAAGTAGATAACTTTATGGAATAATAGATCAGGGGGGTGTTTCACAAAGGTCCTAAGTTGAACTTATCTCTAAGTTGGACTTAAAGGTAAAGACCAGTATTGGAAACGCCCCAATTTCAAAAAATGAAATGCAAGCTCTTATTACCAATCATGTGAAAGAATATGTTTTGAATAATACATGATGATAAAAATGTTGACGGGAAACCGCCTACTAATTGATATATTTGGTAAATTAGTGTATCTCTCGCCTGTTGAGAGATACAAATGCACGTGTCGCGCACGTGTGTGTAGTCCCATATACATCTTTCTGTGTACAGGGATTCTAACTTTATGAAGACTTGGCCAAATTTCTTATCATTTTGATGATTCCAGAACCTTGCAGTACATCTATGCTAGATGATCAACCTTTTCTGATCGATTTCACAATGTTTCTTTCACAATGCAATCGCATGACCATAACTGGTCTTTAGCTTTAACAATTATGGAGAGCCATTTGCATCTATGAAAATATTTTGCAAAAGTTTTTTTAAAAGGCATAAAATGTTGATTCAAATCATACATATTTTCTATAATCAAGGAGAGTTCTTGATGTGGAATTTATAAAAAGTCTACAAAATATTATAAGGCTACAAATGGCTCTCAATAATTTTGAAGTCCAACTTAGAGTTAAATTTGACTTACCGGTATGATCTTTGTGAAACACCCCCCTGGTCAGAAGTCTTTTGCAATGCATTGCAATGGAGTGTTTTGCAGATTGAGATGAATGGGGAGTGATCATTCTGCTCCTGTAAAATTTAATAGTAGGATTCATCCACAATACTAAAAGGTAATACAAAGTTTTGGGAAATTTTGAAAATTGGGTGGATAGTGATTCTTTACAATTTTGATATATTTGGATGCCCCTGTGGATTTATTATAAGCACTAGAAAATTTAGCCTTTAAAACACTTCTGCTTTCGAGAAAAATTGAATATAAAAATTTACCGGTGCTCCCGGTAAATTTTGATAAATTCCAAATAGCACCTACGGCCGTACAATGGTAGCTGCGAACATGAAAATCTCAGAATATATAGTTGTGATATAAATTTTCCAAATGGGAATAACTAATCGGTCAATTTTAGTCAAGAAATATTGTTTTATAGCTTAATTAATATCTTGACCTTGAGAGGGAGCTATACAACATAAAAGTTTATTATTTACAATTTCACAACGTTAAAACGGCCACTGAATATTGTAGGGTCGTATATGCTTCAAATATGTTCATTTGAACCAAATTCATGACCCCATACCAAAACTTTGTATTACCTTTAAGTTTAAAATCCTTCTCAAATCAAATTTGAACAAAATCGTTTGATTGCGCTATGGCTTAAAAAATGACATCACCACATTTCATTTTATTTTAATTTCCTAAGGTTTAAAAGCATAGAGACATTATGCCAGTGATATGCTTTTTAAAAACACTGTACCATTTTTTGTTAAAGGGAAAGTCCACCCCAGGATTTTTTTTAGCTGACGATATAGACCTAATAATACCATGAAGAATGATACAAGTCTCATTAAAATCCATGATCACATAACGAAGATATATCGACTTTTTTATCGAAAATCAGCCGCCCCCCAAATGCAAATGCGTTACATGGGCATGAAACGATTGTGACGTATGTTGCGAGCTGCCTTCTTATTTCGCAGACATTCACTTTCGCTCGCGGTACACTGTTATCGCACTGACACGACGAATCATGAATGAAAGTGAAAGCGAAAGTGAATGTCTGCGAAATAAGAAGGCAGCTCGCAACATACGTCACAATTTCGATACTATCGGTTATTTTTTGGCGATCGTTTCATGCCCATGTAACGCATTTGCATTTGGGGGGCGGCTGATTTTCGATAAAAAAGTTGATATATCTTCGTTATGTGATCATAGATTTTAATGAGACTTGTATCATTCTTCATGGTATTATTAGGTCTATATCGTCAGCTAAAGAAAATCCTGGGGTGGACTATCCCTTTAATGATTGAAACTTTGTCCTATTACACTGCTTTCTGGATAGTTATAGTGCCTCAATATAATATGATTGTATTTATTTCCTTTTTCATTTTTACAGAAATATCAGGAGAGGCAACATGACACAGGCTAACTTTGTAGGCAGATGTGAGAGGTCTCCCTACTATTTGCAGATACTTAAAGTACTTCTCTTTGTAGAGGTGTGATGGTATAGGAATGATAGTATTGATATTAATAGTAATATTTGTAATGAGGATAGTATTGATGATCATGATAATAACAATATTAATATTCATAAAAATACCCCTTCCTTTATAATATTAATATACAAGATCTGGGGGGTGTTTCACAAAACTTGTCATTAGTGAAAAATGACAGTATTTGTTATAAAAAATAAAATCCATGCTTCTGATTGGTTATCAGCAGATTTTTCACTGATTTTTGTCATTTGTAGTTGAAAAAAAGCTTTGTGAAACGGATCCCTGTAAGGTGTCAAAGCCACTTGAAAGCAAATGCTCAAAACGCACTTGTGAAACAAAAACAAGAAAAGAAAAAAGAAGACATCATATCAAATCATTATAATCAAAGTTCAAGTTCAAGTTCAAGTTCTGTTTATTCAATTCCAATAAAATATACAAAACAGAATATAATCATGACAGAATAAGAGTAGAAGTCGATCAAGAATACAAAATAAGGTAAAATGATAAAACTATAAAGTGATACATCAAATAACAACATAAGATAAAGCATTATTGGAATTTGGTGGCCATAAAAAACCATGTGGATTTATCGAGACGACCACCCTTGATGAAGGTAAAATATGTTTCATTGAACATTCAATATAATATAGAAAATTTAAAAGATAGTAAAGTACTATAAAGGAATAAACAATTATGAAAATATGACATAATTTATTTTAAAAATACATAGTACCACACAAGTTACTAAAAAAATCAAATGAAAAAGGGAAATGAGTAAGAAAGAACATTTACTTCAGGAGTGCCAGGAGTTTCAAGTCTGACAGACAGGAGCGCTATACAAGAACCCACTATTATTAGTAGTACTTCTACTTCTATGACAATACTCAGCAGGATCCATAAGTTAGGATGTAGTGCTGAGGAATCAACGTTTAATAGGTGCTCATATGCAGTGCATGCCTGTTGGTGCATTTTAAAGGTTGTGCAAGTAAAAATATAGTTCTTAGTCTAGAAGCTGGGTGGAAGCGCTCCCTTGAATGCCTCAAATGAAGTAGCGTCAAGGGTGATTTTCGAAAGTGCATTCCACGCAGTTACTGTCCGAGGGAACGATGAGTTCCGGTAGAGTTGGGTGCGGGTTGGGATAGCCAGCAACTTCTTTGGGTGATACTGTTGTGTGTTGCTGGCAATCATGGGTGCTGTGTAATGGTGTGCATTGATAGCTACCATGTTGTGTTGGATCTTCACATACAAAAATGAAAACACAATTAATTATATGCCAAATTAAATAGATATTTTTTAACATTATATTATATTTTAATACTTCAACTGATCCGCTATTCTGTATCTCTGGAGGCAGAGCGTTCCGCAGTGAAGGCCCTGTATGAGCATTACGCATATTATGTTACTTTGTATAAGGTGATGAGGGAATCGAAGGATTTCTACCTATTGATATCCATTTACCTTATTTACTTTACTTGGGTCAATAGGTCATATGTAGCTTGGTGTAAATTGGAATGCTTTACAGGGTGTTGCAGGGAATTGCACGGTGAAAATCTCAAAGCTTGTAATATTGCCAAAATGTTGTTTAAAAAAATTGCAATTGAAGAATTATCTATAAGCATGGTGGCAGAATACTCATTATTAGCAAAATTACAGTCATTTCACTTTTCAAATTTGAATTTTGCAACTGGCAGTGTTTTATTCACCCTGTATGTATTGTTGTGTACAAAATGAGCGCTTTACTTAGGTCATTACCTAAGGCATTTTATCTTCATTCTTTTCACAAGCCTGGCAGGATGCAAACATTATTTTTTGTTTGTATTTATATTTTGTATTTATTGGACTACTTCATTCACATGATACATGAATATTTTGTTCACAATACATAGGCATAATAATTACACATGTATTACAATATAAAAAACAATTTGAAAGCTGTATGGAAATTGGAAACAATATAAAAAACTGTACAAGTATATGTTAATGCATTACTTCAAATTGAAAAATGACAAACAGTAATTCAGTAATGTTATGTGTTGATAATTTACTTGCTTATGTATTGCATTCATTATCGCAAATAATAAATGGGTATATCAGATAATTATATCAGTAATTATAACAGAAATTACGATGTAACTTATTTTGGGGTACAGTTTGAATGGTCAGAAACTCATTCCCTGATCATTGCTATAATTTTGAATAAGGCAACTGTCATGTATGCTACCCAGTGGAGTGGAGAGGTACACTATAATTTATGTGTGGAATTGCAATTTAATATAATGTGTATTCTTACAAGCAGGCGCGGATCCACGGGGGGGGGGGGGACACTAAAAAATGATAATATACCCCCCCCCCTCCCCCCCTTCCCCCCCCCCCCCCCCCCCGGACAAAAAAAAAACAAACATTTAAAAACAAAAATTTCTTCAAATGTCTGGGTCAAAACTCAAAACATTTTTTTTTTAGTGCACACTACCCCCCCCCCCCCCCCCCCGAGCAAAATATTGGTCATATTTCGGGGGCAAAATGAAATAAAAAAATTTAGTGCTCACAGGACATACATGTACCTGCAAGAAAAAAATACTATGATTAAAACACAAGTGAATGCGCTGTACACAGGATGTCTATGTAGAATTATTTCGGGAGAAATAATAAATAAATAAATGAATACATAAATGAAATAATGTATTGATGTGCCCAAATTCAATCATTGTAGTCACAAACGGGTGTTGGTTTGTGCTATAGAGTATAGACACTGTCTTCGACATACAAAGGGGTTTACTTTAATAGTGATTTCATCATATTTTATGTGCAATTCATACATGTACCTGCAAGAAAAAGATACTATGATTAAAACACAAGTGAATGCGCTGTACACAGGATGTCTATGTAGAATTATTTTGGGAGAAATAATAAATAAATAAATGAAAACATAAATGAAATAATGTATTGATGTGCCCAAATTCAATCATTGTAGTCACAAACGGGTGTTGGTTTGTGCTATAGAGTATAGACACTGTCTTCGACATACAAAGAGGTTTACTTTAATAGTGATTTCAACATATAAAATATATGCAATTCAAAAAATTAGTGAAATCAAACCTCTGCAAAAATAAGTGCTTATACAATATCTCTTTTTGAAGTAATATATTTGGACATAAGCTCATATTTTGCATATAGTATCGCCACAAGGAACCCCTAAACATACAAATAGAAATATATTCTCGTGACTGGTACACCTTAAACATCATTTTTTTGTTTTAAACATTAGATTGATGCATTTTCTTCAATCATAGTAAAAAATTATTATAAGTTTAAATTTGAAACAATCCAATATGTTTGATATAGGAATACACTTTGTGTTTTATTTACTTATATCTATTTAATGTTTGTAAACAATAATGTTAAATAAACTTGAGTCATATTATTGAACATTATGAATCTTTTTAATGTATATTTACCAATGTAATGAGGTAATTTACATAAGAAGAAAATTCAGTACTTCAGGTGTGAGGAATAATCTGTTTTGAAATTTCACGCCAAATTATCGGCACTGCCAGAATTTATTGTTTCTGTCATTGGGGGTATATACACATACATGTATTATAATATTTCAAAAGACTGAAATACATCTGTAAGTACTAGAACCGTATTTTTTTTGTCAATGTGTGCCTTTCTTCAAGCCGCTGATGTATGGGTGCATTGTGAATAAATACATAAAAGGATAATTTTGTAAATACATTGTCTTGGACTTAAATGTATGCCTTACCATGTTATTTAGTCCTTCATTCAAAGGACTCTTGAATTGGGGGAGATGTATTGTTTTATTTGAAGAGAAAGAGAGAGATAGGTAGATGAGGGAGAGAGAGAGAGAGAGAGAGAGAGAGATAGAGTGAGAGAGAGAGAATGACAGAGATCATTGTTATAATTAATAACACATACTTTTTACATGATACACTGTGTTTCTAATACTATTTATGTGTAAGGAATGCCACAAGTATTTGTGTTTGCAATATTCTTATTGAGTTATCTATTATTGATATACTGTACTGTATAAGAGAGAGAGAGAGAGAGAGAGAGAGAAGGGATGAGGTGGGGAGGGAAAAGGATGTAGATAAAATTGATTCTCAGAGAAGTGGTAAAGAGGAAAGTGATATATAGAGAGGAGGAAATTGGATGGATGGAGTGAGAGATAGGGATGGGTGAATGAGAGAGAGAGAGAGAGAGAGAGAATTTAATATGTTAAATGTATGAGCATGCAGAGTCAACACCAGTTACCATATGAACAAATTTTGGGCATCTGCTCACGCGGTCTCGCTCCGCGGTCTACAACACGTGAAATCGTCTTTGAAAATGTGCTAAGTGTGCAAAGAAATGCTCCTACGAGGTAAACAAACTTTGATTACACACCATCTCGGGTGGAAATCACATATTCAAATACTGTTCTTTCCACTGATACCAATTTCGAACTGATTTGAATACCGGAAAATAGGGCCTTTTCGTCTTCAAAAATGGACAACAATCATTCAATTTGTGATTTGTCTATGGAGGTCACAGGAAAATTCGTCTTTTTCACTGGGGTTATGTACTTCAAGGAGCTAATGCTCGTAACTGCGACTTGTTATTGGGCCATCTCGGGTGCCAAATCATAGGGTATATAATCCCGTGTCGTCTGATGTAACACATAATTTGATTGGTTGTCGAGAAATTAGGGCCAATTTCAATCCAATAAAAAGAAGCTTTCTGAAATGAACGCATCGACCTCCGTAATTTATGCATTGTGCGTAAGCGAGGTTTTTACACAGCGGACAATGAGGCTTACACACCGTGCTCGCAGCCGTGCGTATTTCGACCATCAAATTTGACTCGGCTCCGCGGCGATGGAAAAGACACATTTTATGTTGATTTCAGCAATTTACTGAAGGGAATTTAGATATTATTGACGATATTTTACAAAAAAGATGTGTAGGGATTAGATTATGTCTCTCACGAGACACTGAATTCTTTTGTTTTCCTGAAATTTAGCAAATTAGTGGCACTCTGAACTCGCTTTATGAGCAGATCTAAATATTCATGGTCGATCTGCTAGTGAAGGAATCGCGTATTCATATTGCAGGGTGATCCCGCCCATCTTAGACGGAGGGATGACAATGGATCTGCATTGTGATGTGCATCTGCATCTATTTCCTGATTTGTTTTCTTTTTTTCGGGAGAAGAAGAGGGAAGAGAGAGAGACACAGAGAGAGAGTTGACAAGTCACGCTCGCACAGCGGTGTTGACATTCACACTCTCACCAGTTTTCTACGATAAACCCCTATTTCATAAATATCGACGAGTCCGGTACCTTGGTGTTACGCTCTAGTGCACTCGAACGTTCGTCGTCTATGTGTGAGGTACACAAAATGCCTCATTTATCTTTTGGCCGAATGTGGGTCAAATTTGTTCATATGCTGAAGCGCGACTACAATTATTCACAATCACAATTGTTCAGAAATGTTGCGTAGGTAGACCAAATTAATTTATGATTAACTTGATTTCTTAATCATAGTTTCTACCTTGAGCTTCAAGCCTCGACCACCCCCGGAAAACAAACGAAAATGTTTATTTTTGCTAAATGTCGGAAAAGACATGGATGAGGAAACCTTTTCAGAAAAGTGGGCGTGGACATATTGTGATAGTCTTAGTTCAAGCACAATATATACATGTCATTTCAAATTAGTTGGGTGTCATCCATAGAGATATCTATGGTGTCATCATTCATTTCAGAAACTTAATTTTTACATTATAAAACTTGAAAAGTTTCAAATTATTTTACCAGTTGATGGTAACTGATTAAGAACTTTTACCCCTTTGTATAAATAATAACAAATTGCCTGGTAAAGCAAATACATAGAAGGCTGCTAAAAAGTTTAGTCTGATAATTAAGGCTCAATTTTGTATATAAAATAAAGGTTGACAATTTTTTTTCTGTAATATTATCAATCAATATGTTAACAGATCTATACTCCTTTGTTTGTGTATAATCATTATTTCGAATACTTTTTTTGCGTCAAGTGCTGTGAAAATTACATAATCTACCATCACCTTGAAGCAGCACTAACACTGGAAGAAGAATAACTAGGCGTTGTGGCGTGCGCCTGTAATCCAGCTAACAGTGGAAGTTACAAACTGATTCAGCCGAGGACGCAGGTTCGAAACTGAGTCACCTCTTTCGGATGGTGACGTTTAAAGGTCGGTCCCCAGACGTAAATAATCATATCTGATTGATACACGTCTGTAAAAACCCAATACACACACACACAGGGTCTGCGTTCAAGCCTAGTATATCTGCAGCATGCATTGTTAAAGTTTGTACTCTTGTATCTGTGTTCAGTGAACGTGATCGAGTGTAATGACTTGCTAGAAATACTGCAAAACGTATTGTTTTCGCTTTCAACTACACTTATCAAGGACGTACGTACAGACGTAGGTCTAGACAGGCATAATTAGCCGAGTCATTTTGATGCTACGACTTCGTCAACTGCAAGGGAGCTTTCGTCGTTTATGCACGATGGCGTCCGAAGAAGTGAAGACCTACGATTATCTGGTGCTGGGCGGCGGCTCTGGGGGTATCGCCAGCGCGAGGAGAGCCACAGAGTTCGGCGTGACTGCTGCAGTTATTGAAGGCTCACGACTAGGTGGAACATGTGTGAGTATATAAATAATTATACATATTGCACCTAAACAGAAATTACTGTCTGAGTAATTCGTTACAGAATTGACATTTTCTCAAACTTTCCAATACGCACAAGGCCAGGGGGATAAACCAGCGAAAAGTTTGACCTTGTCCTTAATAATTATTATTATATAGACCTAGACTATATTAGGCTTAGCGTCGGGGTTTAAATAAGAAGGGTTGTCAACCCTCTTGCATTTGGAGAGAGTCCAATTTTTGTTCAAACACATCCCCCCCCCCCCCCCCAGTTGAGCCAAAAAGAATTGCATACGATTTCCCTCGAAGCAGTTCCCCAAAGTTGACAGCCCTGGGTTAAAATTAAGTTATAAAGTTAAACTCAAAGTTTCTTTGCCTAGACTTTACAGTCTGATTTAGCCTTGAGGACTAGGTAATATGAAATATGATATTGATAAAAGCCCGTCTTGGGACGATTACCCCCCCCCCCCCTCGAGGACAATTACCCCCTAGCACGATTATCCCCCCCCCCCCCCCCAGAAAATTAATTATTTTCAGGGATTGGAAAGGAAAAAGATCTAATTACTATGAACATGACGGACAAAGAAAGCGGACAAAATATACAGTTCCTCAGGTAGACAAAGGAACATCCCTTCACTGCTATTGTGTAAAAATGTGTAGAACAGGTGTCACATGCATATTCTCCTGTTCTACACAATTTTACATAATTGCAGTGAAGGCATGTTCCTTTGTCTACCTGAGGAACTGTATATTTTGTCCGCTTTCTTTGTCCGTCACGTTCATAGTGAATATTTATATACTGTTTTTAAGATCGTCACGTTCATAGTGAATATTTATATACTGTTTTTAAGATATCATCAAAAATCATATTATAAGGACTTACTTTCAGCCAAAATGTTGTGTGTTTCTTGAATCTACTGCATGCAATGAGATTACTGATCAGCAATTTATACTTCATATATTTTGACAGGTGAATGTAGGCTGTGTTCCTAAGAAGATCATGTTCAATACAGCTCTCCACATGGAAATGATTCATGATCATAAGGATTATGGCTTCAATGTAGATTACAAGGGATTTAACTGGAGGTAAGACACAACTATAAAAGAGGACAGGTCACATTTAAACAACTAATACTTGCAAGCTGTACACAAATTAATGTTGTCAGGTGGTTGGTCCCTGTAAAAATAGAATTTTAAAAAAGATCCAAGGAATCAGGTTTGTCTCCTAAAATCAACCCCTTCACTCCAACACAGTTGAGACAAAATTGAATGATTAGTCAATGAATGTGTAGGAATGAATATTGCAAAATGCATAAAAAACATATACGGTACCCTACTGATTTGTAAAGCAAAAGGGTGATTTTACAGTTTCCACCACATGTAAGTTGAAGGAATTTTGCAATGTATAATCTGTTTTTTTCCTGTATATTATCGTCCATTTCTGTAGTACCTGTACTGGAAAAATGTTTGATGATTATAAGAAAAGAATACTATCAACTGTTCATATATACCTGTACAGATAGACCAGTTGCCTTAATAGACAGCTGATGAGTTACAAACGAAGTTCATAAGGGAAATAAATATGGTTTTGGGAATATTGAATCATTCATTATCATAATGTTTTTTTTTTTTTTTTATAATTTTCTCTTGAATAGTGTTACTTACTCAAGATATGTATTTAAAAAACTGTGTCCACAATGACCATCTGCCTATTTTCTTGTCTTTCTTGAGCTGTCTTTACACCCAGGTTTCATTGTATCTCGTTTTATTTTTAGTGTGATAAAGGAGAAGCGTGATGCCTATGTCAAACGTCTGAATGGCATCTATGAGACTAACCTAGGCAAAGCCAAGGTTGATTTCATCCCTGGTTATGGCAAGTTCACAGCCGATGGATGCATTGAGGTCAACGGTCAGAAGTTCAAAGGTCGTCACACCATGATCGCTGTGGGTGGGGAGCCAACGATCCCTGATGTCCCAGGTAATAAGAAAGGGCTGTCTGCTGTTGATTAATAATGTAGTGATAATTGTTCAAATATCCAAAAGGCTCAGAGTTTAATGTAAGGACAACATCCATCTATATAGGGGAAGAAGAGCATTAACTCACATACTTTTAATACCTATCTGGCTCTCAAAAAACAAACTTACTTTTTCTTCTTCAATGTTATGTAAAAATATGTTGCTCTTATGGGGTTAGGGCTTTGATTGCTGTTAGGTTTTATATTAGGCGTAAAGATAAGGTTGGCATGTAGCCTGAGACCAGGATTAAACTAGGAATTTAGCTAGTGTAAGATATTGTTCTAAGAGCATTTGTTGCTGGAAATAGAATTCATGTTTTTCTTCTGAATTTTGTTAGACTTGAGAATCTTTTTTTTTCCTTTTTTTTCTCTAGGTGCTGAGCATGGAATCAGTAGTGATGGCTTCTTTGATCTGACAGACCTTCCAAAGTAAGACATTTATTTTATGATGGATGATTGAGTCGTGTTTTTATTTCAAATTAAGCTAAGAATAACCACAAACTAAATTCTTAGGACATAGCACCATATTTATATGAGCTCTGGATCAAATGTGCATGGTACAAATACGGTGTAATTGTATGTGTTTGACGGCAATCCAATTTGTTTTGAATTTTTCCCTCTACATTTAGATGTACCGTAGTATCTATTATGGTAGTGTTTTTCTTCTGCTGTACACATTGAATTTTCTTATGATTTATTTTAAATAAAATAAACAAAATTGATAATTTCATTTAAACTCACCTGAGGAATGCTTTATTCCCCCTTATTAAAGCTGAATTAAATCAACAAGATTTGTAATAACTAAAATATATTGATAGAATATAATACATTTTTATATTCATCCTCAAAAAACAACCTCTTTTCGTTCACTATGTGTGTCATTTTAGGAAGACTGCGGTGGTTGGAGCTGGATACATTGCTGTTGAATTGGCAGGAATCCTGAAAGAACTTGGAAGTGATGTCTCCCTCTTTATCAGGAGAGACCAGGTTGGTTTTTTTCTTTTCTATTGTTTTAATATATTTAGAAGATACCTAGAAGATGATTGAGAACAATACAGTTTATATCTAAGTCACACTGCCAAAATTATGGATCACTCATAGATGCTTGTCCTATATATATACAAATCCTCTCACGGTGCTAAGGATCTTCCTATTTGGATGATGTACTTCGATATTCTTTGTACGAACGAACGAACTGCGAAAATGGTTTCTAATCTGCCACCAATTGACAGAGTCTTGGTCATTTGTGGTAACGTGATATTTTACTCAGTCTATTTTTAGTTTGATGTCAGACTCATTGGTGTGGCTAGGGTATTAGATCAAACAGGAAATACAGTATAAGCCTGTTTCACTTGTGAACCGGCATTCTCTCTGTTGTCATTTCTTCCAGGGGCTTTATTTCATTACAGACATAGGGTTAAGACTGTGGTTGTGATTAAGTTTAAGGTTTCAGTTTAGGTCTAGGGTTATAGTGTTCGTATGGTATTGGGCCCAGGATTGTAGTGTGGTTATTTGAGCTACGTGTAATACCCCCTGGGCCCTGTTTTATAAAAATTGAAATCAATAACAAGATTCAATAGTTGTTATAAGCTACTGAAATCCTTGCTTTTGATTGGCTATGAGCAGATTTTATGAAACAGGACCCTGATGTGTTCTTTCACTGATTGATTTTCTCTTCTCTTTTTCTCCCAGGCTCTTAGGAATTTTGACTCTATGATTACTACCAATGTGACAGAGAGCATTGAAGACCTTGGGATTAATCTTGTCAGACAAAGCTCGGTAAGTATTAAAATCAATTGTTGAGTATTTCATTTCATTTCATTTATTTTTCCACTTCTCATAAAAAACATATAACAATTTACATACAATATCTGATTAAATACAACAAAACAAAACAAGAGAATAACATAACAATATTAAAAGAATTTTTAGCACCTAGAACTTATACTTGAGTATGTGGAGGAGCCAACAAAGGCCATTGGCCTGTCAAGGGCTGGTCTCCAGGAATAAATTAAAAATATATTGGTAGGTAAAGAACATAATTTAGTACATAACAAAAGGGAAACAGGCGGTCTGTGTGATGGAAAAGTATACACAAAGAATATTTGAGCATAAATAATTCAGGTGGTGTAGTAATTATTTTTTAAAAAATCAACATATTTTAACATTTCAAAAGACATTGTTTGTATTTGCCTTTGAAAGAGGCAGGCGAAGTAAAAGGGTAAAAGGGTGTTTGTTTAAATTTGGACTATGATTACCATGAATCTGGACTGTTTTGAAGGTACTGGATATGGATAATTATTTCATGGCTCAAACATGTGACGTGTAATGTTCCTTTTATAAAATGGTTAACAGACATTTTGATTACTCACCCTCATCCCAAATTTCATAATTCGAGATTCGGCTGACAAAGTTATATTATAATGATTAAAGAATGCTAATCCGCTGTTACTAGAACGTGATGACTGGTACCTACATGTATAGGGAAAAATAAATGCCTTGTCAAATACCTACTTGTAGCCAATCATTCCATAGTATCTTTTCATAACATTACATTTATACCAGTGGAAAAAAAATTGAATGGTCAATCAATGTATACTTACTTTCAATTTCAATTTTTCAATTTTTGATTTTATTTCCCGTCCCAATCCCAATTTCAGTTTTCATTTCAATTTAAATTTTAAATTTTAAATTTCAATTTTAACTTTCAAGTTTTCAATATCAATTTAAATTTTAAATTTCTTGCAGCCTGTATCCAAAGTCAAGGAAACAGAAGAAATCCTGGGTTTTATTACACAACATCAGGAAGATTGATTTTCAGTTTCAATTTCAATTTCAATTCCAATTTTCAATTTCATTTTCAGTTTTAATTTCTCAATCTCAATTTCAATTTCTTGCAGTCTGTGTCTGTTGTGAAGGAAGCAGATGGAACCCTTACCTATAACACAACTGCAGGAACATTCAAAGGATTTGACTGTCTGCTCTGGGCTGTCGGAAGACATCCACTAACAAAGAGTCTTGGACTTGAACATGTGGTAAGTCTCAAAAAGAACCTCAGGGGGGTGTTTCACAAAGACTAAGATCGACATTAAGTAGGACTTAACTATGGCAGGCCATTCATGCCACTGGTTGCTCTCACCGGATCCGGGCTAACTCGGACCAGGGGACAACTCGGCCCAGCTGCAAAAACTGTCATTTTTTGTCATTTTACCCTAACTCTAACCCTAACCCTAACCCTAAACCTAAACATGCAAAAAATGACAGTTTTTGCAGCTGGGCCGAGTTGTCCCCTGGTCCGAGTTAGCCCGACTCCCTCTCACCATTATGATCTTTAGATACCGGTAATGTTTTTCCTTCAATAATGAACTATCAAAAAAAGTAAATTCTGTAGATTTGTGACCATGATTTGTACGTCCCTTGAGAGGCCAATGCCAGTAAAAGGTGAGAGAAATAGTAGCATGAACGGCCTGCCATAGTGAATCCAACTTAAGTCTGTCTTAGTCTTTGTGAAACAACCCCCCCCCCCCCCTCCCCCAGATATTTTCCTTGGAGAAAGTTGGGGGAGGTGCAATGGCTCAGTGGTATTGGACTTGAACCTATGGTATTAGACTCAGAGCCGACCCTGATGGTTGACTTTAAGTGATTTAAATGTTGGATGGGGTTGGAGTTGTAAGTGATGATGCAATTGCAATTAGAGAATAAAATAAAAGGAAATTTATTCCTGGAATTTTTGTGCCAGTAGTTTGGCTAGTGTTTCTTGGAAATTTTGTCATCTTTATGAATTAAAAGTGACATTAAGTCTGCAAAGTTGGAACATTCTTTCTTTAAAACTTATATCATAATAATTATTTTTCAAAATGATAACTTAAACCTGTTTTGATGGAAATTGGTCCTCATTTCTGTCATGTATATAATTAGATTTTAGGTTAGGTTTATATGTTTAGGATTGAAAATTTGCTAGTGAAGGAAATCAAACACACAAAAGTTTTCACCGGAGCACTTATATCTCCTTGCAATCTCAAATGTGTTCGATCGGAAGACAGTCATTCTGCACTTGAATTCCTGCACTAATAAAATTCCTTACTTCAAGCATGGACCAAACAACTCCTCATAAACATAGAATCTTAGAAAAACGTTTCATTGTCTTATCTTGCTATGATTCTTTTGGATCTCTTTCTTATCTGAATCATTTGTTTCCTTCTCAGGGTGTGAAAACCGATGCCAAAGGAAACATCCTTGTAGATGAGTTCCAGAATACTGCGACGCCAAACATCTATGCTCTAGGGGACGTGTGTGGCAAAGCCCTCCTTACACCAGGTATTTGATTTGATTTGATTTGATTTTGAGAATACTTAACAATGTCTTACAGTAGGTGTAGTTTATACTTTCACTGTTTATTTAATGCAAGCAAAAGCTTGAATTCCAAATGCAAATAAAAACACAAAGCGATACATGGCAATCAGACAATGGTAGAAATGGTACACAATGAAATTACACAGAGTAAACAAAGTGAGTGCTACATAAATAGGTGAATAAATAAGTGGTGACTCCAATCAAATAATTACACAGTATCATATAATAATAATAATAATAATCTTTTAAAAGTCCACTCCAAATGTTATTAAGTTAAACCGAAAATGGAAATTCTTTTTGCCCAATTGATCGTGAGCCCGGCAGCCACCGAGCAGCGCCAAATCGACGTTGCTCTATCCCTTATTGTTGAACGCCAAACAAGGTAGCAGCAACTCCCGTCTTTTAACGTCTTTTGGTATGACGTGGCCGGGGTTCGAACCAATCTCCCGGTTGTGAGGCGGATGCTCTACTGACTGAGTCAACACACCGGTTATATAGAATTTATTTGCATATTCAACATAAACATGGCACTTAAAATGTTGGCATGGTTGGTTTATATTTCATTCATGGAGTAATGGGACCCCCCCCCCCCCCCCCTCAATAATGGGACCACTACTATGCCAATTTTTTTGGTTATCAAAACATGCCTTGTTTTTCTTCCCTTAACATATTTACAGCAGTGTGTTATCATTAGAATATCCCATATTTTAAATTGAGCTGTACTTGTTTGTACAGTTATAGCTAGGTAGACAAGAATGGTTGTTTTCTTACATGTTTCAGTTAAGCACAGTTCAAGGTGAACAAACAGAAATTCTTTCATGAGAGAGACACAGGTAGTCTCGCTCAAGCATGTACTTACCGTTGATGAACAGGCAACATAGAGCAACATTTTGCTGACTTTTAATTTTTAATGAATATGAATTGTTAAAGACACAGGTGCAATAATTTCAGTATTAGCTTTTTACTTATTTGTATGTTATGTATTGTATTGCTTTTGATCAATTGTTGTTATTACTATTGTGAAGTTTAATAGATTTTAAAAATGTAAATAATATATAGAGATTGGTTTTAAATGCTACACATGAATACTGTTAAATGTTACCAATACTGTTTGAATGAATGATTGTAACAAATGAAATATAATGTTATGTAATGAAGCTCATGTATACATGTAAACATGCACAATTCAGCATTTTGGCTGCGAGGCATTGTTTTTTAATAAAACCATTATTGAATTGAATTGAATATATGTACCATTCTTTTTTTGTTGTACAGTTGCTATTGCTGCTGGAAGGAGGCTGTCGCATCGGCTCTTCAATAACGAGAGCACCTTGAAGTTAGACTACGACAACATTGCGACCGTCGTCTTCTCTCATCCCCCTATCGGCACCATCGGACTTACAGAAGGTGAGATTATTACTTTCAGGACAAAAAGATACATAGCCTTTCATTCTTTGCTTTTTCTTCTTCTTCAGACTATCAATGATGCTACTTTTCTTTCATTGCTCCATTTTTCAAATGAAAATTCATGTAAAGATTTCTGAAAAGAATGTAAAAGTATATACATGGAGCAAGGTTCAAGTAGATCTTCTGTAAGAAAAAGGTGAAATTTTTAGCATGATGATATGAAAGATTCAAATTATTATTTTCCACTTAAAATTACTTTTCGAGCTAAACTTCCGGTAAATTATAAGAATATTGATGAATTTGGTATCAGTTTGTAAAAAAAAATAGTGTTTTACGAGAAAATTACGATTATTTTGTTTTGTCTGTTTTGTTTTTTTTCCTCTTTGAAATGTCAAAGTTGGGGTGCGGCAGTGCGACCTTATCGCCGGCAAATACGGTACATAAAATGTCTTGGAGGGAATCTAATTTCTATTGCAATATAATAAGATAAAAACAGAAAAAAGTATTTTTGACACAGGTATATCTGCCATTTATCCCTTCTTCCCCATTCAGCGGAGGCTATTGCGAAGTACGGGGGCGACAATGTGAAGAGCTACCAGTCTTCTTTCACCAACATGTACTTTGCAATGACCGAGAGGAAGGAGAAGACCAAGATGAAGCTTGTGTGTGCTGGTCCAGAAGAAAAGGTGAGAAAGAGTGACAAATATTTGTTTAGTATGATAGCTCATTTTCAAGTGAAATCTCTATGTCTGTGACAGTAGAGAATTCAATTGAAAATGAGCAAGAATTTTTTTTCCTTAACGTTATTGTAGTTGAACCAGGGGGTGTTTCATAAAGCTGTGCGTAAAGTCACGCATGACTTTACAAATGACTTGAATATGAAGAGCTACATGTAAATGGGATTCTCAAATCATTTTAATTGCATATGTTCAAGTTGAAATATGCAGATTTAGATAATGCAAAGTGTATTTTTGGCTACAATTTAATTAAGATTATGGAAAATACAGTCACACTTTGTTAAAATGTCAGGAAAAACTTTGGGCATCCCATTTGGCTCTTCATATTCAAATCATTGGTTAAGCACAGCTTTATGAAACACCACCCAGTAAAGGTATTCATTTTTGTTTAAGAAATACTTGAGGCCACTGTTTGATGATATATACATTACTGTAGTATTATTCCTTTTTATCCTAAGGAGTCATTATGCCAACATTTCACATGAAATACAAATAAGAACATTATCAGATTAAACAGATTGAAGGCTCTGTCATTTTGACATTGCAAAACTGAACATAACCTATGTCTGTGATCTCATTCACTTTGCACACAATTTCATATATCTTCACATGAAAGATAACTGCTGAGACAAAATCTTTGCCATACATATATATTACAGGGTGTTAAATTAAATTACTATAAAATCTCTTGAATTATAAACAAATAACAGTCTGATTAAATCCATTATGCATGAAACAGCGAGATGGAGGAGACAGTGGAGAGCATTGGTGTACGAGTCTACGACCCCTGACCCTCAGTTGTGAGAATGGGAGTAGAATGATGCATGATATTTGTGATTAAAGAGAAGGTTGAGTTCTGGGAAGAGGTGAAAAATAATTTGTGAGCGTTATGATCATTCTTATTATGCAAGTGTGGAAGAACATCAGATAAGACATGTTCCCTGAAAAGCGTGGCTCTTCAAATGTCTTCATATTCTCAATATGTCATGTAACATCTTAAAAATCCAGGGTAGGATTTTTACTCCACGTATTCGTGTAGTCCCATATACATCTTTCTGTGTACAGTGTTTGTAACTTTACCAAGACTTGGCCAAATTTCTTATCATTTTGATGATTCCAGAACCTTGCAATACACACAAATTCTTATATGCTAGATGATCAACCTTTTCTGGTCGATTCCACACCGTTTCTTTCACAATGCAATCGCATGACCAGAACTCAACTTCATCCTTAACATTTCAATTTATTGTTCAGTTATGACCCTTTTCAATCCTTTACTCAACTTTCGATCAGGTTGTTGGGCTTCACATGCAAGGTTTGGGATGTGATGAGATGCTTCAAGGTTTCTCCGTCGCTATCAAGATGGGTGCAACTAAAGCTCAGTTTGATGACACCGTCGCCATTCACCCGACCTCCTCTGAAGAACTTGTGACAATGCGTTAGAGGCTAGCTCTACATAGACTCAACCAGTGGCGTATCCAGGATTCTCAGGGGGGGGCAATTCTGAAAAAACATCTGACAAGCAAATAAATTAATGGTGATCAAACCTCATCTTCCTACTTTTTTCCCATTTTTTTTCTTTTTCTAATTTTTGTTGTTTTGCCAAATCTTTTTTTCAAAATCTTTTTTTGCTGAGTGAATATACCCCCACCCCCCAGTGACCCCTCTCTGACTTGAATCCAACTCTTTCATCTTTACAGATTTTGAAGATAATTAGGATAATTAAATCCATGTCGGGTTCATTAAAAAAGGAAAAATCATGCTTTCTTAATGGTTGATTAATGAATTTAATTATTTGTAATGTTGTAATCAATAACAATCTTGTTAGAATGGTAGTAATGTGTTGTATGTTTCTATATTTTTATATTTTCATGCTATTTGGGGTAGTTGAAGATATTTAGTGTAATGATGTAGAAAGTTAACATGTTAGATGCAAACAACTCCATTTTGGATGGAGCGTCTCTAAAAGTGGCACAAGCCCCCAACATTTTGGTTTTAGAATTTGATTTACCTGTATTTTATTTCCAGACATGAAATAAATGATCCATATGAAGATTTTAATGAGATATAATAATTTGATATGATAAACAGTCACAATACATGTACAACAAAAGGAAGATTAGAAAGACACTATATGCAACTCATCAATTAAATCATTGATCTAGAGACAGAAGGGTGTTGACTATGTTAAAGTAAAGTATACAACTTAATGCCCTACTGGCGCCGAAAAAAATATATGATTGTACCATAAATTCCATGGGTGTATGCATGCACTGTAAAGAATACCTCCTGCTTGTATCGATGCAGCTCATTAAATTATTTCTTATATCAAAATATGCATAACTTTATCTGTGAGGGCATTTGGTTTGAGAGAGCTAACATAATCTTATTTATTCTTTGCTCTCAATTATGTAGCATTTGCAGTTCACCTCTTCCAAGAAAATAGATACCATGCATCATTAATGGGGAAGAGAATGAAAAATATATATGTTATCGTAATGTGCAGTTCAGAATGCGTAGTTTAGTATATTTGTTTAGAAATTCATCAGTATTAATTTACGATTACTGTAAATCCAGAAACTGTCGCAAAATGAGATGTTAGGGACGGCCATTTTCACAGCAAGAAACTCGGCCTCAGATCACAAAAAATTATTGTTGTATCAATTAGGATATGATTCAAATTTGTTTGGCATGAATATGTGAAACTGAAGCACTCTCAAACATTTCAATGATGCAATAGTTGCTGGTTCTGTAGTATTATCACTTTTATTGCTATTAGAATTATGAAAGCAAATGTCTTTTTTAATGAATTGTATGATAAGTGCATTTACTAAAGCATTCACAACATAGACAGATTTTACAGGGTAGAATTTTAGATAAACAAAATGGCTATCTGTTTGTTGCTATTCAATTCAAATTTAGAAGACTCTCAAACCCTCTCAATGTGGTTCTAGTATGCTATGGTGAAAGGAGAAACGTAAGAAATTCCCTTTATGGTTGTCTGGTTGTCTCAAAGTGGCCTCAATATTTGAATAATTTAACAGAAAATGTGATTATAATATATCATTCTAGTCTAAGATGATAATACATAATAATTCATTTGTCATTTATGAAGTGCCTTTTCAAGAGATTATCATAATGATATCAATATTGATTACTAAGGAGCACTAAAAACAAAACAAAAATTAAAATAGTGTTTACAAAATAATAATGATACCAGATTCTTATAAAAATGCATGTTATTTTCTAGATATCGATTCTCTATGGGCAATGGGTAATTTACTTGTGTTTATTAGTACACATCGAGGGGTCAGTGACACAAAGACGTAACTCCATTTTGGCCATTTTGAGAAAAAGTGGTTTATGTGTCACTGAGCACCTGGATCTTAAGGAGTTAAAGTCTATGTTTCACTAGCCATTGACTTCAATAGGGTGTTGGGTGGACTTAAGTCTTTGTGTTTCCTGGAAAGCCCACATTTTCTCAACATTTTGATATCAAATGCTCATTTTGGAAAAATGTGGAGTAACGTCTTTGTGTCACTGACCCCTCGACATCTACTTTTACACAAGTTTTTGAAACCCTTCTGGCTCTCAGCAGACCATGTACAACAAATAAACTCAACTCCAGGTATTCCATGTCTCGCAAGTGAGCCCTCTATTGACCATTCTAGGGAAGCATACCTTGAAGATACAGAATGTTTGTAGAATATTGATGCTAAAAAATACAACTGTAACTTACGTTCTCCTAGTTCTTTTTCTTTCAAAATAATAAATTGTTTCCTTGGATATATATATAGATATATGTAGAGTTAATGGTTTATTCCACCTTGATATACATCTATTTGATGAATGTTTTCCTCACTATGTGAATTTAGAAAATGAAGTACTGATATATTAGAATGTATAATTGTATTTACTTTATCATTGTTCCAATAATTTCTATGACATAGATTGTATTTTTCAGATTACTTTTGAAGTAGAAAATTAAATTTTTATCTATAAAGTGGCAAATGTCCTTGTATGTTTTTTGTGTTCCTTGTAAAGTACATAGTCCCCATTTGTAGAGTCATTAGCTTTTACCTTGGTTCCACCAATATTACTAACACTAAACTGAATCGAAATGCAAAAATCCTAACCATATACCAACATAGAATATAAATAGAGAAACCCGAGTAGGCAAAAGTAGAGCAGAGAGCGGCAGAACGGGATTGCTACGGTATGTTGGGTCCAAGCTATAATCGTGTATCATTCAATACTATATTTTCTTTTCTTCAAATGGCATGAATTTTGTTTTTCAGGAATATACTTTTTTGATAAGTCATGCGCAATAAAGCTACCAAGGGTAAATAAGACAAAATTGTAATAACTTGTGTAAATCTATCTGTTTCGTCATCTAGGCAATATCTAGTATGTGTGAAATTTAGAAGAAAACAAATTAGAAGATAAAATATAATTATATGATAGAGAGAGAGAGAGAGAGAGAAAGAGATCGAGCGAGAGAGATGGGAAAGGGAAAGAGAGAGAGAGTATGAGAGAGAGAGGCAGAATTAGCTAATTTCAAAGTTCATATAAGCTCGGGTAATATATTAGATTTACAGCTGCATGAAATGCAACGGCGTTTATATTATTAAATGATAAAAGATAAATTAGAGATCGAGGGAGAGAGAGGGAGATATATATATATATATATATATATATATATATATATGATGCAGAGAGACATATATAGAATTTAGCTACGGTAATTTCAAATTTCATAAGCTCTTACTTCTTGCAAGTTTATTCCTTGACCCAGGGCACATATTGGGCGTGGTCATTAGTTTAACCCTCGATGGCGATGAATCTTCAAGTCGAACGCCACCACCACGTACGGCAGTTGACACCTATTCAAAGAGAATGGTATCATTTCTTGCACACAAGATTTGAACGATCACGGTGCATTTTACATACCCATATAATCCAATAAAGGGTTTCAGTAAATGGACTCTTTGAAAACAGATCAACTCTGCACTGAATCAGCCGAAACACCGGTAAGAATTTAACGTCTTTAGCTCTCGCTTTCTCTGTTATAATGCTGTATTTTGTTTAAGATCCCTTACGATTAGAACAAGAATTGAAATAAGAGTTTAGCTGTGTTACTTTGATAACGTGAAATAGCTCATGAAAAGTATTTGTGCGATCATTTGAGAGTGAACACCTGTTGTTTCTATTGGTAATTCTATGTATTCCAGCTGCGTAATTTTAGCGGCTGGTAGATCGTCTGCGCTGCGCACCGCGCGCTAATTAATGTGTATGATTCCGTTGCGAACCAAAGGCGTCGGTGGTTGCAAAAAATGAAATGATGAAAGTGATAGTGGAATACAGCCACCTCGAAGCCCGAAACGCTGACGCCATTTAAAAATTGTAACTGAGTTCTGCTGTTTCATGGCTGCTTTTGCTGTGCCAGGTGGTTATGCCATTCCTTTTGTAAAAAATGGGAAACTAATTTCTGGTTGCATATGGTTAAAGAGGTTCATGTCAAGTTTATTGGCGCTAACGTACTTTCGTATCCATTTTTGACAAGGAACTCCTACTAAAACATACCAAAATTCAACTAAATCTTCATCAATTGTTCAAATAATGGTTATGATTTAAAAGTCGTGATGTTTCTTACCTGTTTCGTCTCAATTTTCTTATCTCTTTTGGAGTACTATTTTTCCTAAAAAAGAGGCATTCCATTATAAAACACTTTAATTCTCACAGGTTTCACGGCAAACTGTGCACAATCAGAATACAATTGCATACCGTACGCGGAGGGCCTAGGGTACTGTCGGCGGACATGCATGTGTGAGGCTAGCGACCGTAGTAATTATCTAACCTCAGGCATGCGCGCACCTGCACCCATTCGTTGGGTCGTCGGTATGTGTTACGCCCCCCCCCCCCCCACTCCGTGAACGGAGGGATACCATGCGTGTTACCAAAATGTCTGGTAAAGGGGAACTTTTCACGCACCAAAGTCCGGCTCGTAGTACGCAAAAATCCGGCCCTTATTGACTTTATACACCAGACTTAGGGGGGGGGGGGTGTTTTCAAAAGGAGGGAACATGCATATGCATACCCTAAATAAAACTGAGTGGGGGGGGGGGCGGGGCGTTACAATTGTATTGTAATTGTGCAGCAGTTTGCTGTGGAACCTGTGAGAAAGTGTATATTATTTTGTAGTAACAAAAATAGAAGGTGGTGACAAGAAACAATGAATCACTTTCATTTTACACTTTCATTTTACATCTGATTACATTTGATTTTGCCATTGCAGCCCCTAAATTATGGAACAGTTTACCTATTATTATTCGTCAATCCCCATCTGTAGAGTCTTTTAAGGCAAGTATTTTTTGTTTACCGGTAAATTTATAGGGCAGCTTTAATTATCTGTAATGTTATTATTATAATTATGTATTATTATTGCTGTTTGTTTATTTTACGTTGTACCTAATTACTTGTATGTTAAGCGCTTAGAAACATTGTATTAAGCGCTTTATAAATGTAATTTATTATTATTATTATTATTTTACTTGGCTTAAGTTAATCATGCCTTTTAAGTACATTTGGAGCCATCTTCCCCAGAAACTCTTTACAATCGTGTTTTCATTTGATGTACATGTCAATCTGACAGAAATCGTATTAATGAATGTGACTGTATTTGACCGTTGTGTGAGATACAAACTTATTAATTTTCTATTTTTAAAAATTTTATTTGTGAAAAGTATTAATACTGTTATACACCCTGTACAGTACATTGCAAAATGATGATCAAAGTGCATTTTAATTATGAAGTCATTCAGATGTAATTATGTAGGAAAAAGGATTATTATTTTTTAATATACAGTGCGTCCCAGAAAAAACGAAACCGAGAAGTATCGATGTTTTATCATAACTTAATCACAACCATAATTAATGAATGATACATATTTGGAAAGGTTAGAGTCTCCTCTTTCAGTTGATGCTACTAACGTGATGCATATTTCACGCATGAGTGATTAAAAGCAATCCGAAGGAAGGAAACCGAAAAGTAATTTGGCGGGCGGTATCTGAATTTCAAAGAAAAATTCATATTTCTAGAAAGTTCATTTTCTGCTCTTTCATTATGATACCTCAATAAAGAAAAATGAGCCAGGAATAACAAAGTTCTGTTTGTTTAAAGTAGCCCTTACATTTTCATAATTTTAACAAACAAATTCGTTTTCACTGGTTGCCTGCCGTAGCAAAAAGCAGATTTGACAAAAGACTTAACTCCGTTCCGTTGACAATCAGCCATGCATAAAGACTCTCGTCTACGGCTGATTGTCAACGAAACGGAGTTAAGTCTTTTGTTAATTTCGTTTATTGATACGGCAGGCAGCCAGTGAAAACGAATTCGTTTAATAAAATTATGGAAATGCAAGCACTACTTTAAACAAACAGAACTTTGTCATTCCTCGCTCATTTTTCCTGATTGAGGTATCATATAAAAGGGCAGAAACTCAACTTTCTAGAAATGTGAATTTTTCTTCGAAATTCAGATACCGTCCGCCAAATGTCTTTTTGGTTTCCTTCCTTCAAATTGCTTTTAATCACTCATGCGTGAAATATGCATTATCTGAGTAGCATCACATGAAAGAGGAGACTCTAAGCTTTCCAAATATGTATCATTCATTAATTATAGTTGTGATTAAGTTATGATAGAACATCGATACTTCTCGGTTTCGTTTTTTCTGGGACGCACTGTATAAAGAAAGCACTTTTTTTAACTATTGGATTTTTTGTGGGAAGAATTGTATAATTATTTTTTGTTTGTTTATTAGTTAATTGTAATACAATTTATCCTCATGACTTATGGAAACAATACATAATTCATTTTGATTGTTTAATGAAATGGTAGCTATCTATAGGTCACTTAAAAAAGTTATGAAGGATACATTAAATACAAATGCAAAATGAGACAAACATATATTAACAAATTTTTTGATTTCTTTATTCTTTTTGGCTCTTAGCATGTACATGTACTGTACCTTGTTATTCTTTATGACTTTGTTGATAAAGATGTGGCATTCGAAACTTGTTGTATTGGTGATCTGAAAATACCAAGGTATATTGTTTATTTACATTGTACAGTACCGGTTTACATTTCCTGATGATAGGAAGACATAGTTAACTTTTTTTTTCTTCAAGTGACTCCTAAAAATCTTGTTAATACAGTTCCAGAAAGATTCTATTAAAATTGCTGAGGATAGATAAGAAATTGATAGGACGTGACAATCAAACATAATTACCTTTTTTTCTAAGTGTCTCCTAAAAGTTTCGTTAATACAGTTTTAGAAGGTTCAAAGATTAGTTTTATTTCTCAATTACAGAGGATAGAAACTTCGACCAAATTTGCTTGATGTTATATAATTCAGTGTGCTAGTCAGTTCTTTGTAAACTCTTTGTAGATTACATCAACTTTTTATTAAACAATAAACACGTGAGCATATGAAATATCTTTCTTATATCGCATCTATATTCTAAAGGGGAAGTCTAATCTGATATTTAGTTGGTTTTAATAGAATCATAAAAATGAGAGAAACAGGTCAGTGAAAGTTTGAGCAAAAAACAATTACAAGTAAAAAAATAAATAAAAATAAAAATAAATAAATGAATTTTTGAAAGTGGAAAGTGCAATCAATCAAACACAAATCGCAACTCTGACATATATTGTGAGGTCCTCCCATTTGCCCAGTTCTAAAAAATCTACCGGTATATTTTCCCTTAAGAGTAATTTCAGTCATATGTCCACCCTTAATACAATTATTATAAATATGTTTTTTTATACAACCCCTGTATGAAACAAATGTATTCCGTCATCAATAACTAAGAAAATGAAATGCTATTACATTTTCTGTACAGAGGAAATCAGAGAGGAGCTCGCAAGATACGTCACAGACTCACAGTGTTGCCAATTTGTGTTTAGCCGATTACAACTTCAAAAGTTCATAACTTGTCTATTCTACCGGTAATCAGATATTGCTAAAACTTTCAGTAATCTTTTTTCTAAATTGTCTGCTTTTATTAAAACCAGCCTAATATCAGGGTGGGCCTTGTATATTTATCCAAACATTCTGACTGAGTGTAATATTGACTGTTTTTTTAGGGCAATATTTATTTAATATTGAATGGCCTTGGTTGGGACACAAGGGTTTATCCCACAAGCTCATGAGCATATTATATGAGTCGGCACAACGAGGGAAATATTTTCAAAGTGAATGCGATATATTCTTGTGTCCCATAATAGAAAGCCATTCAATATTATCATAAATAATTGTATGAAACCTATTTACATCCTAACATCCTAATATCAAATTTGCGCATCAAACATGCAGGGAACAAACACCATATTTTGTCCTTTCCCAAATATGATATAAGACCTGCGCACATACATGTACATTAGCCTGTGCGTATTTCAACACAAATTCACCTTTATAGGCGTTTGTGCACCCCAAACCATGAAATATTGAACATTTACTGTACGGTCACCTGGGATTTTTTTGTGTGCAAACCATGAGATATGATTTAAAATTGCACAGTATTCCAGGTACTTTTGTGCAAAGGGCAAAATACACCAATTTTTGTGGTCGGTTCAAAACCCTTCATTCAAATAATTATACGTATTGTCATCTAAAGTTTAAACATATTGCCTAAGTTGAAGATGCTGGTTGGTTATTAAGTGGGTAATATAGTTAAATGTCACCCCAACAACACCAACCTAAGCAGTCTGTTTGACTTATAGGGATTTCAACCATTTCATAAATTGCTCTGCAGAAGATTTGTTTGGTAATCCCTATAATGTGAGTGATCAGTTCTGATCACTTTATTTGTATTTGTATTTCATATCCAGTTGCAACCATTGTTGAATCTGTTCATCCAGATTGTTTTCACAGACAAAGAAGCTTGATTTAATATTATTCAGTTAATAAAGTGAGGTATTTTAAGAAATATTGTTTGTGTCTGTTCAGAAAGTATAATATACTCTTGAGAGATTTGCTATAGTAAAATGATAATTTCTTGGAGTGATGTTTCTACATTTGGATATTTTTACATGTACCAGACCTCACCTTACCCATTGCTTATGGAAATCGAGTGGTCCCTGTATTAAAGGGATAGTTGAGTTCTGTTTTCAGATTGCAAATGCCTTCAAAGTGCATGGTTATTGCTCTTATTCTTATATATGACAGTTCTAGTGACTTTTTTATGACCTAAAATTGCTAAGAAGGTAATTTTAGACCCCAAAATGTGTGGTGGTACACAAGTATTAGAAATCGTTATGGATATTTCAGCCGTCTCTGAACCGATTTTGATCAAACAAAGATGATTTTTGTCATTTGAAATGTATGTTCTTTCAAATTTGACAGTCAGTTTTTGATTATCTCACACAAAAAATTATTTTGTGTAGCGCCCTCTGCAACAGAACTCAACTATCCCTTTAAGCCTAAGGGATTGAGAGAATGTTGGCAATGGGTTTAAGTTTCCAGAGTGCTTCTGGAGCTTTCCATTGTAAAATCATCATCCACTCCCAGGTACACTCTAAAACTAAAATATTCAATCACCATTTCAAAAGGCCTGTCTTCATCAATACAATACAATACAATACAATACAATACAATACAATGAACATTTAGGGCGCCATTCCCATAAGGCTCAGAGCGCTAAATAATAATATTATTGCTTATATAGCGCTTAATACGTCGGGAATATCCGAGTTTCTAAGCACTTTACATCAGCTCGAGTTGCCTAATAATGCGGCTATTTTCAGACTCTGGATATTATCCCGAAGCTCGAAATTGCGTCCTGCACTAGACCGGTACACACATCACAAACTAGCTCGGACGGTCACAAATTAGCCCGCTATTTTGGAAACAAGACCAAAATTTCTCTGGATATTTTCTTGACCAAATATCCTGCTAATTGCAACTGCGGGCTTATGATGACGACGGGATAGTTAAAATAGCAGGTTATTTGGCAAACTTGAGCTGATGAAGACAAGCCTAAAGGGCACTGGAGTGACTCTGTTTTTAAAATGGTAGTTGCCGCACTCTTAGATGCTGGATGCAACCATTTATCCATCAATATGAAGACTACACTGTCTGAAATAAATGTTTTTATATAGTTTATTTTGCAGGCTAATTTTCATTGGATCAAAGTAATCTTAATGACACAGTTTGTTCACCAGTTAATTGTAAGAGTATTACTATAACACAATTAACAGCACAGCCCCTTTAAAATCAGATTATGGATTACATTCAGTACATAGCAATATTTGTAGTGTTAATAGCAATCTAAGCATCATGCAGGTGTCAGCGTGGCAATCAGTACAGTCTATCTCTACTGTTACTCTATGCTGAGAGCTGTTTGATTGCGTGCCATTCACATTGCCCCCAAATAAAGACTGCCCAAAGTTCAGACAGTGTAAAACTGCCTCGCCTCTTTCGAAGTTTACTTCTAGTCTTGTGTTGCAGACCCTTGGTAGCTAGTTGATCGCTGCTTATCTTGAAATTGTTGTTTCTGCTTCAAAAGATCAGATGTGAACTTTATCAGTTCTTCATAACGTCATGCAGGTGCATTTAGATGTACAGTTCACAACTAAATTATTCATACCCGTACCAATTTTTTTGCTTTTTTAAGTACCGGTATGTGAAAAATTATTTGTCCCTATTTATGTTTCTTGAGAATGTTTACATTTACATCTATAAGTATTCAGCAAAAGGCCCTAATTTAACCAGTCCACATCCTTGAGTTAAAAAACACATCAAACTTCAAATTTACAAGGGCTTAGAACAATTAAGTTGTAAACTGTATCTTGTGGACAAAACATGTCATATTAAGTGTTACTGCTAAAATACAGATTTGTAGTATTGTACAAATTGTCCTATTTAGGCCTACCCAAGAACAAGTAGACCTGTATTTAGTTATTTACATAAATAGTAGTGGTAGTGGTAGAGTTTTGAAAGGCTTAATTTCATCATTTTATCAGTGAAGATTTAAGTACCGGTAAGTACTATATCTGCTAAAATGTACTTAGCAAAATTAAACCAAACAAAGATGCATATCATTAAATATTTGTTTACAAACCACACCCCTGTTGTTAAAAGGAGGTTTTGTATATTTTACTTTTCTTTTCCTGCTGCCTATTTGTTCTGTCTATCTATGTGACTTTACATCACAGATGAATATGTTCAAAATGCAAAACATGTGCAAGAAAAATATTCTACCATAATTTTCCTAGATTTATCTTAGGGAGATGTTAACTTGTTTAATTACACAAGCATGGAGAATTGTTTCAATCTTTAATACTTACATTGATTCATTCAATTTGCAGTTTCAAACCAGGTTTTTCATAATCACACGACTAGATTAAATTTCTTTATCTGTTGAGTACCTATTGTTAATCAATTAAAACAAAAGTTGGGAAATGCACAAAATCTTCTCATAATTATGATCCAATGAAGATTATGTTAAATTACATGTTCTTACCACTTAGGAAGTCTTTGAACTATGTTTAAAAAAATCATTAATGCAATTACCTTAAACTTTTTAAAGTGTCCTTTTTTGTCAGTTCATCACTTGTAAACATATGAAAGGAGAATCACAATCTAAAATTCAATTAGTATTACATAACAAAAACCTCAGGGTTTGTTTATAAAGACCACACTCGTCCTGTGATCATCGAACTATATCCCTTGTATAGTGAGTCACTTATATTTGTGTTGTGCTCGCCTATTGTTATCCGGTATGCTGCCTATTGTTCCCCTCAGCCCTCGCTCTCATTCTATTATGCATACACCCCTGCTCTTTGGTGTATGTGCCCTGCCCAAACTCGGGCAGCACCCCAAAGAGCACACACTAGTGCGCTCACTCATATGCAATGCACAAATAAACCACCACCACTACCATACACCTTCCACCTCTACCTAAGGGGGGAAACCGGCAGTATCACACACAACAGTAGAAAAGGAGGATCTACTCTTGCATAAAAAGAACTATTGTGTATTTTTGAGAACTAAACTATAGAGGTCTTTCTGCATGTTTTCATAGTGGTGTGTCTCTGTATGAGAGAGATCCAATCCTGTGTGAGCCATACTGTGCCACATTGGCAAAAAGTCCGACCGGCCGGTTAGTGTTGAACTTAGTGGAAGGGGGAGTGTTTGTTAATCTTGTCATCAAAGTGAGATAACATCGGACTTAATTAAGTGAGTGACTGGACTTCTGGGCTTAATTGACAACCTTAATGGCAGGTAATAACTTTAAGTAAATGCTTTATTGTCACCTTTTGGTTAACCTCTTAAACCTCTTTTAAAGAGTAATTTTATGAGCAGTTATTTTTGTAGTAATTTGCAAAATGGATACGCTGGTGATAATTGAGGCTTTTCAATTGTGAAATATAACTGAAAGAAAAGAGAAAGAACAAAAAACACCTGTATAATGTTTCATTTTTGTTCTACAGAATGAATTCTCGACTTATACAGTATAAATGTATACAGTTTTAAACAAATGATAAATGACCAAAATATGTTATTTGTAATTTGACACAAAAGATGTATACTTTCTAAAATTTATGTTTTATGTTTTTTGTTAAACAAGGGCACCACACAACATTGTGCATGGTAAATGATCAGTAGAATGCTGAAAAATTTTTCAGTTTAGACAGCTGTTTAGACAGACATTACCATCATTGAAGGAGAAATGTGTTTTCTCCAAAGCCTACCATATATTATCCTTAGCCTTAATATTAAATTTACAGTGTAAATTTTATACTTTTTTGCACCATGACATAAAATTATTAATTCATATAATTATAAAAAGGTTAATTGCATGAATTACAGTTTATTATTTACTGATACTTTAAAAGTACATGATACGGTTTTACTCACAGTACAGCTTGGTCTTCATTATACAGGAAATGAAAACGTGCAGTGTTTTTCTGTGAAATATTTTTTTTTACGATTACCAAAATATGTGTGTAAAAGTATTAAAAAATATTGATTATAATCCTTGAATTCATTTACTTAAATTTATCTGTGGATCTATTTACCAACTGGGTGGTGTCTGAGTTTTTTTTTATTACAGATGTTAATGTAAACAAACAAACCATATTGAATCAATGAACTTTGGAAGATTTATTACCTAGTATTATTGAGGACATACATGTAAAATGACTGATGGGTAAATTCCATTTTTTAAATCATTAAAAAGTGAGGTGAGCATCTGGCATTGTGGAATTGTAACAGGCCTGAATTGTAACCTAAATGCATTCGCTTGAATCTACTGCAATTTCATTTAATTAGCTCATGGCAAGTGCAGTATTCATATACGGTACATGTCCATTTGTCCATTTACATTGTATCAACACAACAAAATGGACTAATGAAATTCAATTAGAATACATGTATGTCCTTCATTATGTACGCATGCACGCACCATTAGTGTCGAACAAAGTCTAAAATTCCATTGCAGTAGGCATACCATTTAAATACTGCATTAATTGAAGCCTTTTTTAAAGAAAACAAAGTACACTCTGATATATTCGGTTTATCTTTGTATTATTGTTTCATCTTTTTTGGTCAGTTGATTAGAATAACACTACTTGAATCCCACAATGTAATACTTCTTTCTTTTTCAGGTTACAGTTACCAAGTCCCTCTTTTACCTTTTTATTTTATCCTTCAAGTAGAGAAGAATCATCCCTTTAACGCAAGATGGTTATATTTCCATGAATAATGTCGATTGTTTGCTTTGGAGGGATGATTACTGCCTACCGTATCTAATTATATATCAAACATAATCATAGACCTTTGAACTCATGAATTGCATGTGTACATGGTGAAAAGATAACAGAATGAAATAAATGAATTGCTATGATAGGGACATCATATATTAAGCATGACAGGAAATAGTCGGGTATATTCAGTCTCTTGAACTGCACAATATGGAGGGGAACATTTCTTGAAACATCTAATGAATTTGGTCACGTTAAACAAAACATATATTTCATATCATGTCTTCTTGCTCTTGCTTACTTGAAAACATTTATAAAATATTTTTCTTGTGAACGAATGCCAACATTGTGCGCAGTAACACATTTCTCTCTTAGAAAATAAATTTATGTGGATAAATCTAACCTTTAATAAACTCCCACAGGTTTTTAATTCAATTTTTGTCAAGAGCTATTGAGATTAATGAAAAATAAACATGAATTTTGGAGAGAAGAACATATATTGTTTTATTTCTCTAATGTACATGTATGTACTCCCTTGAAGTACCGTAATACTCTTCTTTAAATATGTGTACAGTGTGCATGGCTCAGATCAAGGGTACACTTACAAAAATGTAGATTGAACACTGGGAAATTGTTCAATTATCCAAAACCATGAGACCCAGACACAAATTAGCATTTTTATATTAGAAAGTACCATTGGGGGAAGCTCCAAACAAGTTTTCAGCTTCATTGAGTTCAAATTAAAGATTTTAGAGCAATTTTATGATGAAAAAAGGCCTATTTTCAGCACTTTTAACGTTACATTCAAAACATGCACTAATTGGATACCATATTTTTACTATTGGGATGCAAAACTTGTGATTTTTTTAAATCTTGATGTAGAATCTATGTAATAATTAACATTTCTGTTGAGTTAATTCCTATTATTTTACTTTCTTATTCCATTTACACGTGATACAATTTTTGTGATATGTTCATAACTGTGGTGTCCTGCAAATTTCAAATCTTACTAACTGAAGAATGGTGTATAAATAATTGATTTATTTACAAGCTTGCAATGTTATAATGTTTAGTTTCACTTTATCTTTGATTTCTAATCAGATCATTTCATTCTGGGTCATGGTTTTAAAAATATTCAGATTTCTGAAAATGGAAAATGTTTGGTGTCCTGCAGTTATGAACATACAATGCAACAGAATCTATACAAAAACTTATTGTATTCTTTCAAAATGATAATGCAATGGTGTATATAGGTGAATGAAGAGCACTGATAACATTGGATTCCCCATTTTAACTTGTATGTGTGATTTAATCAACAATGAATGGACACCGAGTTATGTACGTGACGAGTTATGTACGTACACCATGTGTTTTTTTCTTCAATAAGACCACCTATATTTAGTTATTTGTTATGGTAAGGTAGTAAACCATGTATAAGACATACACACGTCTGATTTGGTGAGAAGAATATTACAAAATATTGCAGTTTGAGCTTTTTCATGTCATGTACATAACTAAGACACCGTTATGAAAAGACACCGAGTTATGTACGTTACTACCAATCACAATTTGAAATAAATTATCATAAATGAATCAATTTATTTCTGTCAGCATGAATTGCACCCTTCTGCATTTTCATTTAAACAAACATTTATTGAATTTAAGGAACAAGAAGTTATAATTTGAATGTAAAACTACTTACTTTTGGTGTCCACAGTTATGTACGATTAAGTACAGAAATCTTACATTTCAGTCCTGAAATAGTAGTTTACAAACTATTTACACATTGCAAATTATGTTTCATTCAGGAAACACATCATTCCTTCAATTGAAGTCGATATTAGACTAATGCAAAACCATATCTGACAATAAGGCAAAGAGAAAGCATCTAGAGAATAAGATGTCCTGTACATAACTCGGTGTCCATATTTGTTTTGGCCAAATTCTAATAACTAAATTGAAAAAAGTTGATATGGCAATGGTTTTAAGTTTTGTTTAGGGTATGTTTTAACATCTCATGTACTTTGTTAAGAAAAATTTAAAATATAAGAGAAATATCAGCATGAAGTGGACACCGAGTTATGTACGTAACATTTTTGATGATGTGATATTTGGCTACTGATTGCCGCTTAACGGCAATTTGTTAAGGTCTGATTTTTTAGCTATGTGTTGCATAATGTTTGCAGATTACAAAAATAATGTTGCCACAGTCTATAATTGACTTTTAAAATTCACCTCATATGTAACACTTTTGTGCCCTTGATCAGAGCCCTGCACGTATATGTTAGGTTAAATATTCTTCAAATAATAATACTCATCAATTTTTGATCAAAATGTCCCTCTTCTCTAAAGGAAACGTACATGAGAAAACATTTTTTTGTTTTAAATCACCATTTATATGTTCCGATAATGGCCGATATGTAGGTTTGTCTTTAGATATTTGTAAGCATGAGAAACATAACGTAGAGAGAGTTTTGATAGTAAATGGTGAAGACCTGTTTATATCCTGCTTCCCTTAGATCTCCTTCATGAACCGTTTAATCTGTAATATGTATCTATATAATGTACATATATATTTCCAGGAACATATAGGAGTATAACAATATTTACCATGGGTTGTACATGTAGTGAATGGTTAATGTGTAGATCTACACATATGTACACAAAAGATTTTAGAATGACTACTTATCTAACAATCTATGCAATGGGTCCGTTTAACTGTTGGTGGAAATGTATGACTCTTGACAAATTCTTTGAAAGAAATTCAATCAAGAAAATTCTTTTGAATACCGGAAATTCTTGTGAACTGGAGCGTGGAGCCACGATGGGAGGGGAAATTTTTATATACCGGTACTACGTTTTCGTCTTTAATCTGTTTGAACAAATCAAATCTATGAGTTAATCTCTCAAGTTTTTGGTATTTGGTCTTGAATTATATATATCTTATGTAATTATATATATTTATGTATATGGGTGTATAGTTATATGTATTATATTATGGCTTTTGATAATACCTCCACTTATTGAGATGATTAATTCTTAGATGGTTCGGTTTCTGTTTAATTTATGTGAATTATGATCATGATTTATTTCTGTATTTCTTGTATACAATTACTTGAATGTACATGAAGATTAATTTGAATTGAGATGACGATCATTAACATGCAATGTCCATTTGATTTAGTTGAAAAAAATGTGTTTGCAAAACTATATCACATAAACATTTTGTATTTCATTGATCTATTTCATCTCTGTTAGAAAGCAACCCTCAGCAAACCAGAACAGAATATTGTTGTTGTTTGTCTAACAGTTGAATTAATCAATATCCTTCTTTTCATCTTTGTTGTTACAGATCTCATGATCGGATACGACCCCTGTATGAATAAATAAATAGGAACCATTTCCCGTTAGATTTGAACCCGCCCCACAGCCACCATGGTCATCCTCGTAAAGGTATGTAAAATTTCACTTTTACTTTTACAAGACTGAATAATCATCATAGCTCTTTTCAGTATTATGTAACATTGTAACAACTAGTTTACATGTATATCTACATGTATATGTCTATTTTTGTTGTTAAAATATGAATAATGACATGAACAAAGAAGTAAACATTTAAACACAGGTCCATGATACAGTGTCATATAAAATATAATGTGTCATGGCAGGAAGGACAAGACAATTAGAAGATATACAGAAGAGTCTACTAGTATAACATATAACGTACAAAAACATAATTCAAACAGATTTAGAGAAGAAACACACAATTTGAAAGGCCCCATTACCTAATAAGCAAGCCGATTCTTCACATTGTTAGAAAATTATCATAAGTAATTGATATTGTGCTGTTGAACCAAATTGTTTAATAAAGTAATGGCTTCTATATTTCCATGGTATCTGTTCTGCATTTCCATTGACCTGGTCAAACTTGCCAATGTGTGACATATGCAATTGGATAAAGGATGTATCCCTTTTTTAGTTTTTTTAATAAATTGAATTTTAAAATCAAAAGTAATTTTATGTCTTTCTATAATTTTTCACAAAATAGTTATTTTTTGTTCAATCTGTATAATACTTTGCTGTTACTTTATGTATTACTCTATAAGTAGTAAGCTTCAAATTAAATAAAAGAAAAATGAGACATCACATGATGATAAAGTGGAATGTTCAATGCCTTCAAGGGTGTGGTCCACAGTATGTCGTCATACCCTGAGATGGTCGAGTCAATAGTCTAACTATACCTGTACTTTTGACCAATCAGAGGCCTAGGATTTGAATATTACATGATGTGTATAATATGAAATTATTAATGTGTAACTGTAATGTTTAAAGTTGTAAAATGAATGTTGTAAAATCAAGTTTACAATAATAATTATACTTTTCCTTACCACATTTACAACAGCATTAATATTTAATAATAATAATAAAAATAACTTTCAATTTATTTAGCGCATAATAATTAACAATTAATTCTCTATTTGCTTTACAATCTACATCAGCATATCTAAGAGGACATATAACACCACTACATGCACATCGATACATCCAAACAAGAATTTGTACACTTCTGTAAGAAAGTATCACAGCATAAATATGTAATATCTACTTTATAGGTCTGTCATGGCTTTGATAACTGGATTATAAGCAGGATGTCATCCCAACAATAACCTGTCAAATGATTCATGATTAATATATGTATAAGGTCTGCCTCCCTCAATAATAATGCCCACTCGGAACACACCTTGTAAATAGAATATTTACATGCTAGATAGTCGACTATTCAGGATCAAAACGTCACTTTGTAAAGCAAAACTGTCCACACAATGTCGATAGAATGACGTTGCTAGAAACGTGTGAATTTTCTTTCACCCTTGGGCCATGGATGACTTCATATCAGAGTTCTTTTGTTATTCTTTACTCAAGGAACTGTTCCTCTTTAGTTGAGACAGTATGCAGGAAATGGTCTCTCATTTTTTAGTGTATGAAGTTGCCTTAATGAGTATATTGTCTTGCTGAGTCAAAAGGGCGTTAACTCTAGATGTAAAAGAAATGATTTAATGCCCCTCCAACTCTCAGTAAATGATGTGAGTAGGGAACACTAGATGATGAATAAAATCAATACACAGAGACAGAGTACGTACATGTACGTGTATGTACTCCGTGCAAAAGCTTCTGTTCCGTTGTATGTTTTGGTAGACATTTTTGTTTAAAGTCTTTGAAATACACGTAGATAGGTTAATTTGCAAAGCGTTGTTGACATCTGTAGTAATATTCTGCCCATTGTTTCTTAAGGGTAGAACAAGTGACTAATTCTGCCTGAATATATATATAATATATGCAAAGTCAAATCAAAATCAAATCAAAATATGAATTTTCCTTGTAGGGATTTTCATGATCTACAATTACATCAAGAATTAGCAAAATACTGAACGGGTATGTTAAGTGGACAATGTTTAACAAAGAGTGCAAGAATTCAATAGGGTTCGGCTAAAAAAGGTATGTTAGGTTTAGGCCTTAAATGATCAGTGCTTACTTGTCTGAGATCAAAATAAAGGAAAGTGCTAATACAAATATACGTAAAGACTCTTGTCAGTCAAAAACTTTTTGCAGTCTCATCTTCGATTGTGTTTCTACCGGAATGATTTTTAATGTAAATATATCAATGCAATCCAAAAGTGGCATAGATATTAGTAGGGTTAGATAAATTTAAGTTACATGAATATCAAGTGGAATTGTAGGATACATTGTAATTTTAATTTCAACCATTTCCAAGAACTATACGCAACTGGTCAATTACATCATTAATCATCAGCAGAGTGAACAAAATCACGATGAAAAGACGTGTTCACCTGTTGCTGTTTTCCTGTCCATGCCTTGCAAGGTTTCCCATAAGGTATTGGTCCATTGAGAGAGAGAGAGAGAGAGAGAGAGAGGAGGATATACATATATATATATATATATAGAGAGAGAGAGAGAGAGAGATAGAGATATAAATGTATATATAGAGAGAGAGAGAGAGATAAAGAGAAAGCTAGTGGTAGACAGATAGAATGAGGGAAGGAGGGAGAGAAAGAGAGAGGGATCAATAAATAGAAAGAGAGGTAGAGAGGGAGAGAGGGAGAGAATAGGTGTGTGACCTTCAATGTTGTCCAGCTGACCTGAGCCGACACACGCCCACTGTTTAAACTGAGGCGCTAGACTAAGATGTGCACACAGTCCATTCTGTAGTTCGAGTGTTGACATTTGTTTAAAAGAGATAGGTATTACATGTAGATATGTAATGGACATGTACATGTTATGTTTAATGTGGAGTATAATGATCAAAAGTAGAAGAGTATTACACAAAAATGTAATCCCTCATGTTTGGTACATGTATTACATTAAGTTTTTACTTGTACTTATTTTAAGCGAGATTTGTGTTTTGACTTGAGGCTTACATTTCAATTCTCCTTCTATTTTATTAAAACAGTATACATTTACGTATAGTCTAAAAACATGTATCACCAATATCAGACTTATCAATGTCAACAATTTTTTAAATACCGGTATGTATTTTCACACATGGATTGGATGGCCTTTTGAAAGTCAGTCAAGACACTTATTTTTTAAAGGCATTCTACCACTCGTACTTTTTCTAGAAAAGAATGCAGTTTGAAAATGTTGTTAGTAATAAAAATGGATTTATTATGTAGCACCTAATACAATATTATCCCTCAGCACCTTACTTTTAGAGATATAAATATCTACCTGGTCAGTGGATTCATTTGCACACACAGTGTGTGCACCATCTACACTCACTGGGGAGTATTCCTACTATTTGGTCACAGTGACAAAAGTATATTCATGATGTGGTTTGTAATTACTTGAATTGTATAATTTTATACAGCAATATATTAGATGCATATTATTACATGTATTGTTCATGTAGTATTCTAAGAATGTTTATAAATTTCTTTACATGTACAGTTTATGACATTTTGCTATATATATATATCTGTAATGAAAGAGAATACAAAATAAACATTATAACAATACCATGGTTCCATGCGAATGCATATCGTGTGAGCAAAATTTAGCTACCTGCACTGTGTAACAATGCCATAAGTATAACTATCAATGAGGAAGTTGTATACAAAATGATATCACATGTTTTGAAATTTTGCAATTTTCAGCGAACCATTGTAAAGATTGTTAGATGTAGAATGATAACATACTTTATACATCGTCTGTTTGGAGCCAGAAATGAGTTGAATAATTAATTTCAGTTTAAAAAGAGTTAATGCCCTTCTGGCTCCAACCAGATGACATGAACAGCTTCGTCAAGACATCTTCAAGCAAATTGTCTGCCAAGCATCTCATCTCTCTCAATACAACAAGAAGTACAACAATGTTCAGTTTATGAATATTAACATACTTTTCCCTAAAGAATTGTTGCTTTTGTATCATTCTCCTTTTTTCCAGGATATATTTTTTTCAATAACTCTATTGAAAGTGCAGACATGCAGCATTTCAAATTTTCACAGGCCATTTTGTTTTTCATATACCCTTATGCATTTTGAATATTTTCCCTGTTGAGCTCTAATGAAGTTCATGTACCGGTAAAGTGAAAGCTGTACATAAAGACCAAATCAGAATAAACAAGTGGTCCTTATGTTTCAAGATATTTTCATTTTTCTGAGGCAAACACTGGTCAAGGGAAACACAAACAAATTTCTTTATAGACAGGTGCTAGATGGTCACTCTATGCACGTGGTCTTTCTATACAGGTGGTTGTTAAGCATGTCTCGCTATAATTCACCCAGGGTAGCCTGATCAGTGTGAATAGTTTTTTTTTCCTGAGGGCCCTGCAATCATATTACCACAGCTTTTAATAGTCTGACTTCTATGATAGGCAATAAATGCAGCCAAGGATTTTTTTCCTACTAGATATCCATTTACTTCACCTGGATGGAGAGTGGCAAATGGAGACTAATTCTTGCCAAAGGACAGTTGACTAGTGCTATGGCAGGGATACCACCACTCTTTACATGTTTTTACTTTTCTTTGATTACAGGGAGACTTTGTGTGGCTTGAAGACCCTAGGAAAGATTCCTTGAAGAAGGTCCCTATCGGAGCAGAGGTCAAGATCGCTGATTCTGGTCAACTGCAACTGACCGACGATGAAGGACAGGTAAGTCTCTCCTGATTCGGTGTAAAACAAGAAACTTTTTCCGGCCTGAAATGTTCATGAATTTTGCGATTGGTTCAGAATCAAGCCAACTGAAGAGTTAGAAGACTTTAATATATATCAAAGGGCCTTGCGGGGATTTGCATGTACTTTTAGTGAAATTCTCAAAAGTTGTAAAAGGGCCATAATGTTGTAAACATTTTAAATTGAACACTTTCCTAAAAGGTATGGTGGCAAAATATTTATTATGAGCAAAATTATAGACATTTTTCTTTTCAAGTTTTAAATATGCTACTGGCAGTGATTTATCCATCCCATTTGTGGTGTACAATGTGATGCTTCATTTTTCACTCATAGTGAGAAAACCACTGCGTCTTTTGATCTTAAAAAATTTCCACATACTTTATAAACTCATCTTGCTAATACAGATATATTTTGAGATAATTTTGTTGGGGCTTGCAAATCTCTGATATGGGCTTTAATTGTTTCTTTTTGGACTGAAATTATTGACTGCCACATTGTTTTGATTATCTGTGATCTATAGCAATTGCAATATGGATGAGTGACAAAATTCGACTGCTGCAGTCTCCGGTTTCTTTGGTCAACCAAAGCATACAATGTTTTGCCGGTTGTCCGGCAAAACGTCGCGTAGCGCTCCACTAACCTTTGCCGCGAAGTTAAATTAAGCGTTCGGGCTTTTCTGTTTCCAGCAAAACATAGTGTAGCAAAAGAAAGATATATTTGCAAATTAATTTGAGAACATAATAAATCAGGTAAATATCTTTCTCTAAGAATAGTTTTGGCTACATTAAACAAAGAAACATTGTCGATTTTAGCACTTGAAGTAGGTGTTAAAACTTCAAAAGCATTTTTCTTGGTTCCCCTTTTTTTACCAGCGCCCACGCTACGCGACCTTTTACCAGGCAACCGACGAGCCATGTACTAAGCATTCATTACAAAAAATAGAAGTATTATATAGATGCATGTATACTCTTCAACATTCACCGTGATGACTAGTGTGTATATAAGGGAGGAATATAAAATCAATCTTATTTAGTTGCCAACTGAATTTCATAAGTATTGAACATTATTGTACACGTATTGTGTCTCAGGCATTTATTTTGACAGGTCCCAAGGTGATTCTGTTCTTACAATGAATAGGAAACTTCTCAAGCATTAAATTGAATTGGGATGTATTTCTGCATTGATTGTGTACTAGGAAGCAAATGTATGGCAGCTGTAATAAAAATGATAAATGTTTTATAAACAGATGAAATAGAGCTGAGAAATTGCATTATGAGTAGTCAATGAGTAATGGGGGTGTTGAAGGAAATATGTTCTGTATATGGAGCAGTAGGGGAGTGAAACAAAGAAAGATGCAATGCAAAAAGATCATAGGAGTCTATCTTTGAAATTATGATAATCTAGATAATAATTACAATGATGAACATAATTAATTTGTATGGTTATTATTCGTTTGAAGTGCAATGTTTTAAACGATTATTTGATTTTTTTTTTTCTTTTTCAAGGAAATTTTTTATTCAATTAATCTTGAGCAAGAACAAAACAATAGATTTGAACAAAGTACATGTTGTGACATATCGGTAAAGACATATCAGTGTTATTTGATTCTCATTATTCTTGGATGCTTTGTCAATTTGAACATTTGAATATTCTTTTTTTTAATGCATATTATATATGTATATATATGATGACAGATTTGCAGTTCATAATAACACTGACGATTTGTAAATGAATTCACTCTTTGGAGTGCTGTTACATGGATGATCAATAATCAGAAATGACCAAATAAATGAATGTAATTATTTCCCAGAGCTTTGAATGGTAATGTATAAATGTATATCATAATAATAATAATAAGAGTAATAATGGGTTCTGGTATATCGCTCATGTCAGTCAGATTTGACCCTCCTGGCGCTCCCGATTATTACCCTGGCTTTAGCACAGCTGCCATACGGCGCACTAGCATTTCAAGGAATAAATTCCTACCAGGTACCCATATAGGCTATAATTCAGTAATTACCAGATACGTTTGTATCTGAAGTATCGTAGGGTGACATTTTTTGTCAGAAAATGCACTTTAGAAGTTTATATTTCATATTATTAATGTCTTTTTCATATTATTAATGTCTTTTTTCAGGAGCATTGGTTGTCGGAAAAGGTGGCGCAGAAGCTGCATACCATGCACGCATCCTCCGTCAAGGGCGTGGAGGATATGATTCTGCTCGGTGACCTTCATGAGGCTGGCATCCTGAGGAATCTACTAGAGAGATACAAGGCCAACTTCATCTATGTAAGTTCTAAGAATCCTGCATATTAATGAATCATTCAATCACGAAAGTTCATTGGTATTGGTGATACGTATGTTTGAAAGTTTGAAACTTTGAAACTTTCGATCCCAAAACAGCCAAAAATTTTGGATTTAAAGATTTTGTGTTGAGACCAAAAATTTAACTTTCAAACATCAATTGAGGAATCATAGTTGGGCATCTTGTAGATTGCAACACAGCCTGTTGTACCATTTTAAGAAGGCTCCTTGGTAGAACAGCACATTATGGCATTTTCAGGAGGATTATAATGTAGAAAATATATCCTTCCTTTCCAAGGCACATGCAGGCATTTTGTACTTTAAAAAAATGCTCTTAATCTTTGATTTTGCAGACATTTGGATTAGCATGAATCTTTCAATGAAGCATTTGCGGGTTAGCATTAGTTATATTTCACAGATGCCACCATTTATTCCCACATCCAGAAAATCATTTCTTCTTCAAAATAACCTTGAAAAGCATACCACCAAATTGTTATGCAAACTATTTTTACAAAATATACTTATTCCCACAGTTATATGTATTTCATATGATTTCCCCATTACAAATTATTTCATTCACCTGTTACAAATAATTGTATTTCAATACCTGGTAGTCAGAAAACAAATTGCATACATTTCATGTAGTTAGGTAGGGCAAGCCATAATATTTGTCCTACATAGGAACAATTAATGTATACAACTTTCATTCTGACTATTAAAATACAATCATTCGTACAAGGTGAATAAAGTCATTTGTAATGAGGCACTTAGCAAAGATGTATGCATTAAATTTGATACATTACGAAAATGGCCTATTGACATAACCTTACTTTGCAGACATACACTGGAACCATCCTTGTAGCTGTCAATCCCTACCAAGTCCTACCCATCTACATGAGGGAACAAATTGAAGCATACCGAGATAGAAGGATAGGGGAACTACCCCCTCACATCTTCGCCATCGCAGACAATGCTTACTATCGTATGTTACGAGGGCTCAAGAATCAGTGCGTTATAATCAGGTAGGCCGATTCATCTTCCTTTATTTTTCTTTTTTATTCTAGAAGCTCTTTTGTTTTAACAAACATTGTGGCAGCCAAGTGGAAAAAATACATGCGAGTAGGGTGCGGTTTACGTCTGCAAAACTCTGAAAGACCTCTGGTAAGCTGAGAAATGGTTCGGAAGAAAAAATATTCAAATTATGGGCAAATATATTTTTAAAAGTTCCCCTTCATAAGGAAGCCTTATCTTTAATACTTTAAATCCAAATGACCTCTCATGAATGAAAAAGGAATGTTGAGGCTTGTTCATCTATGATGCTGTTAACCACAGCTTTTTTAATTTTATGATGACATAAGCGTGATACTATTCTCATTTATATAACAAACAAATAATGAGTAATCGTTTTTTGTTGTTGAGTGCAGCTGTGGTATAATTTCATGCCCACCGTCCATTCAAGTTCACATAAAGAAAAAAAAAGCTGTGTTTCCAGTATCATGCGTGAAAGAGCCCATTACGTGCCTTGTAGGTTTAGACTCTATAATACAGTTGTAAACCTGCATCTATATATAATATCATACACGTTTATCCATGTGTGTATGTGGTATATATATTTGGACATTAAACGAGCAAGCTGCATGTTATAACCGCTCATTTCACTAAGCATCACAGGTGCAGGTTCAGATCACGATATACAGTATATATATATACATAATGAGCCGATATTGTATTATGAGTATATGTACACAAAGGATGGGAAACCCTGGCACAGAAGAAAATCAATAATATTCAATAGATGCTGCACAATGATATCAATAACAACAGGTACACATGTGCTGTGCTGCTGTATTCCCTCACAGAAGGTTCATGTCGACCTTGTATGCTCGTAGTTGTGGTTTTGTGTATAGATTCTTTCTGTTACAGACAAGTTTATTGATAGCATTATCCTATTAATTACTAATACACTTTAAACTAAATTCTTCATGTACACTTTATGAGTTATACTGGAATATTATAGAATGTACATTTCAGATATTGACCTAAGAATGATTTGTATCAACCTTGTGGTTTTGACCTTGTATGCTTGTGGTTGGTTTGTTTGTAGATTATGAGTGTTGCAGACAAAACAAGTACGGTACATCAATATAGCATTAATTACACTAGCTCTTTCCATGTACATTTAATAAGTTATTGCAATATTATGGAATGTAATTTCAAATTGAGTTTAGGAAATAAATTTTAGAAAGCATCATCCCTTCATATGACAATGTCTGTCTCTAGTGTTTACTGTACATTTTTCTAATGGAGATTGTTAGTTTTGAAATAGACAAGTGCATGGATACGTTGGTGACTAGTATCTGTTTATCACAGTCTTGAGTCTTCATACTCATTTACTGAAATATTTTTAATATTATAGAATTATGCATTTCAGAAATTGACATAAACAAATTTTGTTGCAAACTTTGTAATATAGACTAGTTGTTAGAAGTGTTTACACAGGCAATGGTTGTTTAGTGATCCAGACAAGTGGATTAATAGCATAATTACAAGTACATCATTTTGGTAATTTTTCCTTTCCCCCTTTTTGCTATACTTTATATTATGTAAGTTATTACATGCATACCATTAAGGATCGTTAATTACAGAAATGAATTTTAGAATTCAGTTAGAATATTGCATGAATGTCTGTGGTGCTTGGTTTGATCTGTATCTAGTAACTACTAGTATTGTTTGGACTTTGGAGTGATAAAAAGCTTCAATATGGGTAGTATACATGTTGTCATGGTGACAAGGGTGAAATTTTCTCTGCAATTATTTGGGGATCCAGACAATCAAGTTGAATTATACACGAGGGATAATATGTAAATGTAATTATGTACCAATGATGATAAGAAAATAGTGGAATAGAATACTATACATTCAAGAAACACAATAATTGATGCATCTGTATTAAAAAAAATATAGTATTAGTAATTGGATTTTGACTACAGTATGAATTATGTTAAGAATTTAGTAATAGTGTAATCAAAATATGAGTGCAATTCCATTCTTGGCAGTACAATTTTGCTGCTAGTAATGATGTGATTGCTTACTATGTAGAATTCCTTTGTATTTGTGTGAAATGATCACTTTAAATTGTCATTGCTAGTCTATGCTACTGAAACCTGCTAACAATCACTGCTCTAGAAATCAGCCCAAATAGATCATTACATGAATTTTCTTTCGTTACTTTTTCTTGTTCTTTCATATTGTAGTGGAGAAAGTGGAGCAGGAAAGACGGAGAGTGCTAAGCTGATCTTACAGTTCTTGGCAGCAGTGAGTGGCCAACATTCATGGATTGAACAACAGATTATTGAATCTAATCCTATTATGGAAGGTGAATATTTTCGACCTTTTTCAATTTCTCCATCCAGGTGTAGTAAATTGGTAACTGGTAGGAAGAAATGCCTTAGATGCTTGAGCGCTTTCTCATAGTAGCTCGGCTAAAGCAGGGGTACTATGATTGCAGGGCCCTCAGGTAGAACAGTTTTAATACTGATGAGGCTACCCTGGGTAAAGTAGACTTATTATTAGGTGATCAATCTAGCTGCAGCAGATTTCCTCAGATTTTGCATTGTTATTGTCAATTGCAACATTTCACTTTTTACGTGGCCCCATATTCAGGTGTACTGCACAGTCCATGATTACATAATCATTACAGATGGGGTATTATTTTAAAGAGGAATAAATAAGTTTTTCAATGATACCAACTTCAGATATTAATCATATAGTAACAAGAAGGATATCAATGCCAAAACTTGAATTGCAGAACATTTTTTAAGGAGTCCATTTAGGGTCAGAAGAAAGAAAGAAAGAAGAGAGTACAAAACAAAACAATACCTCAAGTAGATCAAAGAATATGTAAATGAAGAATTTCGTATAGAAATTATGGTAACATTGATATAACATATACTATTTCTCTGTCTGTGTTCTGCTATAATTATCTTGGCTTTAGCGATCTACCCTGATGAAATGATCTGTACCAGGATGTGTTTAATGATGCAAATCACAACAATTTAGTTTCCAGCTATTTATTTTGATTTATTGTGAACATACAAGTTACTGTGAACTCAACAAATAGTAGTCAAGCTATCAGCATTCACTTTAGCATTCCATACATAGTTTCAAATTACCTGTTGTTCAGCTCCTAGGTCAAAACAACAATGACCTTTGACCCTATGTTGCTATGTCACTGGATATCCCTGGTGAGCTCGTTGAATGGTTCATGTTTCTCTGTTAATGCAAACAAATAGGTGCCAGTGAGTGGTAAATTGATTATAACAGTATATGAGCGTTGTTGGGGATGTCAATAGCAAGTATAGTAAATGCCAAGTCATGATGTAGTCTGAGGGCAAATTTAAGATGCAAAGAACGAGAATGAGAAAGATAAATTTGGTCACAATGTCAAGTCCCTCATCTTGATTGTTTATTTATTCATGTTCTTTTGTTCATGAACTTCTCCTCTTCTCTCCTCTTCTCTTCTCTTCTCTTCTGTCTTCTCTTCTCTTCTCCCCTTCTCTTCTCTCCCCTTCTCTCCTCTCTCTTTCTCTCCTCTTTTTTCTCTTCTCTCCTCTTCCGTCCTCTTCCCTCCCCTTCTCCGACTACTAGACACTGTTTGCACCAATCATATCCGCTCTGCTGAGGGCATGTCAATAACAATTGTGTAATTTGAATATTGACACTTAAACACAAGTTTGGTATGCTCTAAATAGCAGAGACCATACTTCACTATAGTCTCTTAATTTCATGTATTTCATCTGAAGTTGACCTGTCATTTGCTAACAACATGTATTGTTTGCTTTGTTTTGTCAAATATATATCAGGTTGAGGTTCGGTTTGCTTTTAAGTGTTATATTACGGGTAGTAAACGTTTTGGTAAGGCATTATTTCCTTACTGAAGTCAAGCAAGTTATTAGTCTTGACCATGGATATATTTTTTCACACAGGTAAATGTTGCACAATTACCAGTGTACATGTTTATACATGTATACCATCATTGTGTAGTGTATATCATAGAAGGATATTATGCCCAAATTAAGTTTTATACATAGCATCCTAATTTAAAATTTCACCCTAAAAAGTTAATGTGTGACAATTCCACACAAAAATGGTGGCTCAGAAGATCGAGGTTAAGAAATGATCCATTCCATTTTCTTTGCAGCCTTTGGAAATGCCAAGACAATCAGGAATGACAACTCAAGTCGATTTGGAAAGTACATTGACATTCACTTTCAGGAGAGGGGGGTCATTGAGGGGGCCAAGATTGACCAGTACCTGCTGGAGAAGTCCAGGCTTGTTAGTCAGGTAAGAAAAGGGGATGATGATGTCGATATGATGATGATGATGATGATGTTGTTGTCGATGATGATGGTGATGATGATGATGATGATGATGATGATGATGAATTTTATATATTTTGTTGCACTTTAATATTTTTTCTAATTATAACCTGTGGAATAGGAAACCTGTTTAAAGACCACATGTTAGGCAAGGACAAAGTATTTGGTAGTTTTGTGTTCCGAGCATCTCCAAGTATAGTTGAACAATGAACATATCATTGAGGGTGTCATTTTCCTCACTAGTTATTCAGATCCATGCCCTAGTATGGCTTTCATCCTCTGTATCATGAATGAAAACTCATCTTCCATTGAGCGCCAGAAGGGCTTTAAACGTGCATTATGATATATAAAGTTAGTAGTTGATGCATTATACGGGAAGTGGATAAGACATGTAACCGCACACAAACTGTATGTGCCATCCATAACTCTGGACCAAGAAATGCAAGAGAGCACGGGTTGAGCCTTGACACAAAATGCCTGAATGAACTCGAGGTCTTTCTTTGACCACATACCTACCCTGGGTTGGTCCATCATGTCATGCTTTAATGGACCGGCCATTAATGGAGCATTAATCTTACCGCTGAAAAACAACTTCAGAAAGAATTAGAACTCATTATATGGACCATGTATGGAGTTGAGATAAAGACATTCACCTCTCGCTAGAATTTTTTATAAAGATAGTGTATTATTCAGTTATTGAACATTACTTTACAATTAAATACCTTGTCTGTTCTCTTAAAAACAGCTTAGCGATGAGAGAAACTACCACATCTTCTACTGTTTGATGTCTGGTATGCCTGAACAGGAGAAGAAGGAATTGGAACTCACCAATGCAAAGGATTACTACTACCTCACTCAGGTAAGCTTCCTACCCCAGTCCAACAAATGAGACTGACACCAGGCCGACACCACACCAAAACCAGGCCGACACCAGGCTGACACCATTACAGCACCATACCAAAACTAGACAGACATGAGACCGACACTAGATTAACACCACACCAAAACCAGGCCGACACCGTTGCAACACCATACCAAAACTAGGTCGACACCAGACCAACACCAGACCTACACCAGACCGACACCAGACCGACACCGGACTGACAATAGACCTACATTAGACTGAACATGAATGACATTCCCCTCAATGACCAAGAATCTACCAGCTTGGAGTCGGTTTGGTGGTGTGACTTGGTTATTGGTCATTCCTCATAACCGTTAAAGTCATGTTCTCATTGTTATGCCACTTTGTATCCAGTTTAGAACCAAGACTTATTGTGCATCATTTAAAATTATATGGGTGAATTGTGGTTTTCAAACTTTACTTTATCATTTTAATTATCTGTAAAACCGACTTTCTCTTGAGAATGAAATATGTACAGAATATGATGAGTTCCCATGTAAGAAGTATGGAACGGATGGAATGTATCAATATTGTTTTGAACGCTCTGTGAGTTTGCTATTTCTGAACAACTATATAGAAGTTAGAAATATCTTGGATGACCCTTCCACCATCGCAAATAGTTTTTAATGAGTTAAATGTATCTGTGAACCTTAGGGTGACTGCATCGAATGTCCTGGGAGGAACGATCGTGAGGACTTCTCCACCATCCGAGCGGCAATGAAGGTCCTGAACTTCACCGATGATGAAATCTGGGATATCTTCAAGCTCTTGGCGTCCATCCTACACCTGGGGAACATCAAGTACACAGCCATTGAGAAGTCCAACCTGGATGCAACGGGTTTCAAAGACCACTCTCAGACTGCCAAGGTGGCCAAACTCCTAGCTGTAAGTTGAGCTCCACTTTGACTAAAAGTAGGATTGCTCCTTTTCGTTTTTATCTGGCTCGTATGGTGTTTGGTATGACACAAAGTTTCCATATTAATAATAATAATACATGAGATTCATATAGCACCACTATCCATTCTAATTAAAGGTATCGTGTAACAATGTTAAATCTGAGATGCACGGCTCTACGTGTTATCAGTGTCTGTGAAATGGTGTAATATTACCATACTCGTTTTTCCCAATAGACTAGTTTTATGAAAAACGTTTGGCAAACGGTTTTCAAAATTTGTAATTCCAATCATAAATATCTTGATAATCTGACAGGCGATCGGCCTGTAAAAGTCATGGGGTTCCTGACTGACCTAAAGGTTTATAATTATCATTGCAGCATGAGCTAAATCCAGAATTTTGTTTCAGAATCTGAGACAAAGTTACCGGATCCCTTTAAATGCTCAAGGCGCTTCAAAATATTAGGGAACACATTACATCACAACAAAGGAATCGTGTACATTTATAATAAGATAAGAAAGAATCCACTTGATATGTTTTGGAATGGCACCTCAAACATACAGTGCAAAGTATTTTTGTTGTGTAAGATTTTAATTTTACAATAATTTCTCTGCTTAAAGTAAGTAGAGTAAAATATTAATATTTGACATAATTACTATTAATTGATATTAATATCACTATTATTAATTATGATAATATTATTGATATTACTATCCATTATTTATTTCCATTTATGATTTTAATAATTGGAAATAGACATCTGTCAAGTTTTGTTATAATCTTGAAACAAACAAACCCTTGGAACAGATATTCTTACATTTAGTCTGAATTATGAAGCAAATTTTAGTCTGCATGTTGTGTAACCTATGTTCAAGTCATATGTTCTATTCTGTATCCATCTGTATCTTATTGATGTTTATAATCTGTTATTTTTTTACTGACATGCAAACGAAACCAAATTTCCAATCATTGGACAATAAAATTTGAATGAATTGAATGAATGAATTTGAATGATTCCCAACGATGTGATCATTCCTACAGGTCAACCAAATAGCCCTGGAAGAAGTGCTGACCACCAAGTCCACAACAGCGTCTGGCGAGGTCATCATCTCACCGGTCAGTCATGCCAAGGCCATCGACATGAGGGATGCGTTCGTCAAGGCCATCTACGGCCGGCTCTTTATCTGGATTGTCAACAAACTCAACGTGGCCACCTTCAAGGAGCATGACAGGAGTACAGGGAAGAGGATCAGCATTGGACTCCTCGACATCTTCGGCTTTGAGAACTTCGGAAAGAACAGGTGAGACACTTTGTCCGATGTTAATGGACTACCTTTACCTATTTCTGCTCTGAAAAATAATAAAGGAATAGGGGGAAGAGGGTCAACATAGGACTTCTGGGGGTGTTTCACAAAGAGTAAGATCAACTTTAAGTTGGACTTAACTATGCATGCCACTGAGTGCTCTCACCATTTACTGGCATTGGTCTCTCAAGAGACGTACAAATCATGGTCACAAATCTACAGAATTTACATTTGTTTATAATTCATTATTGAAGGAAAAATATTATCTAAAGATCATAATTGAGAGCAACCAGTGGCATGAACGGCCTGCCATAGTTAAGTCCAACTTAAAGTCGATCTTAGTCTTTGTGAAACACTCCCCTGGACATCTTCAGGTTTGAGAACTTTGGCCAAAACAGTCGACTCTTAAATCTAGAATTTGATGCAACCAAGAAGCTTTATTGACAGCTGTCCAGAATGGGTTGATGGGAGGTAGGCAAACTTGTAGTTATGATGGTTTCTCTAAATGATGCCCATGTATTGTGATGTAATGAGATGCTTTGTCCACTATACTTGGACATACCCCAACCTTTTCAGTGCTTGAGGCAGCGTGAACTACCCAAGTGGTACTGTATCTCAACTCTTTGGACAAAGAGTAGCTCGTCTGTTTTAGAGGGGGTAATATTTCTGCATTCTCGCCTTCTCTTAGAAGATTTAGCCTGATATGACAATATGTCAAAAAACCCACAAAAGTTATCAGTGTTCTTTCACATGTGAAGAAAAAGATGGCTATCATACTGTATTATACTTCTCTTGATGTACATTTCTGGCTTTGTTTTCAACAGCTTTGAACAGATGTGCATCAACTACGCAAATGAGAATCTGCAGCAGTTCTTTGTCAGGCATATATTCAAGCTTGAGCAGGTATAGATTTCTTGTTATATTTCTAATTCTTTTAATTTCAGAGAGAAAGATACTCTAAAAATATGAATGTATAAACTTCGTTTTTTTTAAAAGAGAAAAACAAGTCTGAAACACAAATGCACACAAAGAGCATATCAGTGATATGCAGCTGACCACTAAATTATTCATACCCTCACCAAGTTTTTGTAATTTTCAAAGATGTGCGTTTCTTGAGAATGTGACATATGAAAGCTTAGATCTAAAATCATTCAACACAGGCCCAATTTTAACCAGTCTCCCTGTCATTCTTGAGTTACGAACATAAAAAACATAACATTTTGAAGGGGTATGAATAATTAAGTTGTCAACAGTATAGGATACATAGAGAGTGAGAAAGAGACAGAGAGAAGAGGAGAAAGAGACAGACAGACAGAGAGAAGAGGGAAAGAGATGGAGAGAGAGAGGAGGGAAGAAAAAAAGGGGGTGGTAATTGGATGCTAAAAGATGAAGTCAGAAAATAAAAAATGAAAAGTATGTTAGACATGTAGGTATGGGCATGGGTATGGATGTTGGCAGAAGATGAACACAGATGCAAAGACTAAAACAAGAAACAGAATGGAAAATACAGATGAATGAAGTGAGAGAGAAAGAAAAGAAAAATGAATACTACATACATGTAGAAGTTGTTAGTACATGTATTTATAGGTAATCATCAACTCTTCATGACCATTTCTGCTTTCTTCCTACTTTCCTATATTGTTCTCGTAGGAGGAGTATGATAGAGAAGGAATCAAGTGGCAGCACATCAAGTTTGTGGATAACCAGGAAACCCTAGATCTGATCGCCGTCAAACCCATGAACATCATTGCCCTGGTAGATGAGGAGTCTCGCTTCCCAAGGGTAGGTCTCTAAGGCTTTGTTCAATGATAAAATTAATTTGATTATCTAGGTTAGCCTCATTAGCATTATTGTTGTTCTACCTGAGAGCCCTGCATTCACACCTGGGTGGAGAGTGGCAAATGTTATTGCCAGGCAGGGATCCGAACCCTCAACCCTAGGATTGAGAGTCATGTGAATTAGCCACTATACCACAGCACCTCCACCATATATGATTTGACACATAAATGTTCTTAACAGAGGAAGTCTGCTCTGATATTTAGTTAGTTTTTATAAAAAGCAGAAACATGAGTAAAAACAGATCAGGGACAGTTTGAACAAAATCCAATAAAAAGTAAGAGAGTTATGAAATGTTTGCATATCTTTTCACTCAAACACTAATTAGCAACTCTATGTGCTGATCTTTTGAGGGCCTACCCCCTTTTGCTCTGTAGAGAAAATGTCATGAATTTCCATTGTCTCAGTCACTGAAGAAGGAATCAATTTGTTTTATACATTGGGTATGCAAAACATATTCCCAATGATTATACAGCATCTAGGGACTTGTATGATGAATTATTTTCTATACATTCTTCAACAGCTTCTGTTAGGGCGATCGTCTCTAGAGTATTCTTGTGAAGTATTTGTTGTAGCCCTCTCAAATTTGCATTGTTGAGGAGACGCAAAAGTTCAGTAGTAGAGCATGCAGTGGTCTCAGAACCGGGAGGCCCCAGGGTAAAAACCAAATCAATGTGCTTGTGCCCTTTGGTAAGGCAATAATTCTCATTACCAAGTCCTTCAGAGAGGACTTAAAAAACTATCGGTCCCCTAGTTGCTTACTTTCAAGCATACACATGCTTTCTTAGCAATTAGGAAAAACAAAAAAATCAAATCAGGAAACGAGGACATTTATTGCCCTTATTTTTGCAGGGATCTGATGAGACCATGCTGGCGAAGCTTAACAAGCAACACTCCAAGAACAAGCTTTACATCAGTGGTGCCTCAGCCAAGGGTACTCTCTTCGGTATCAAGCACTTTGCAGGAACAGTCTACTATGAAGCAACAGGTATGTGCCCTATACCCCTTTCATGCTATAGGCAGTAAATATTGCCCAGGAAGGTGAATGCTCAACTTTAAGTTTTGCTTAGGAGTAGCTTATCTTTTTTTTTAAAGAGAAACAGTTGAATACATCTTGAGGGTTTTCATGAAAATTAAAAAGAATTAACAGAGTTTTAAAACCTCCTTTTTTACTCTTGAAAATGTACCCATAATTGTATGTTAACCCAGTGGCAAAGAGCAGTTAATCAATCCTTATTGATCCCTGATCTGCCAGAATCTGTCTTGATATATCCATACTTCCTTCTGGTTCTTGCAGGATATTTCTTTTCTCCTATTCCCTGATGTGTAGGGTTTATTCTACTCCCTGACAGTGAATGAAAGAAATTGATCATAAATGTTTGCCTTGGCTCACTCCCTACAGGTTTCCTGGACAAGAATCGCGACACCTTCAGTCCTGACTTCATCCAGCTGATCCGCACCAGTCAGAACAAATACCTCACGACTCTCTTTGCCAAAGACCTCTCGTCCACCACTGAGATGCGCAAGAAGTCGCCGACGCTCGGAGCACAGTTCAAGAAGTCTCTAGATCTTCTGATGACCACTCTGGGAGCATGTCAGCCCTTCTTTGTCCGCTGTATCAAGCCAAACGAGAATAAACAGCCCAATGTGAGTTGGTCGGCAGATGGTTTTACATTTGCTTCGGCAGCAGTTACTTTTTGATTCATCAAAGACGTACGGCTATAGGATGGATGTTTTCCTACATTTGCTCTTGAAACAATTACTTGTTGATCTGTTGAAGACGTATGGTTAGGGTTATGTTTGCTTTTAGGTTTTAGGTTAGGTTTAGGTACAGGTTTAAGGTTAGGTTTAGGTATGGGGTTAGGTTAGGATTAGGGTTAGGTATCATGGTGTTAGGTAACATGGTATCCAGGTGTAAAAAGAATGCTGTTACCGTAGGACATAGATCGTGGAGCAATTGTCACCAGAGCATACAACCAATTAGTGACCAGGGTAGTGTTGTCTAAAGTGCCATGTGTGTCACAACATGACAGATATGAGCCATATATAAGAAATCATTGTTATTAATAGTAGTATATTTCTTCTCTGCTTCAATTTTACAGGACTTTGAGAGAGAACTGGTGGTAAGACAGCTGCGTTACTCTGGCATGATGGAAACTATCAGGTAATTTTTCTTTTGCAACCAAGTAGGAGTGTATAAAGAACAAAACCTGTTTTTCCAGGGACAGAAAAGTGTTTTGAAATATTCATTTTAAAGGTAGAAGTCACTGATATGACAGAAAGATCTGAAGCATTTACCCCTTACATTTGAAAGATCTTCAGGATCATAGCAGATTTGTTCCACAACAATTAATCAGAAGATATACATATACATAAAATTGTATATCTCCATTTTAGTTGAGATGTTTCTTTTTTTAAAAACATTTATAGTAATTAGAAATTTTCAAAAGAGAACAGAGGAATTTGTATGAATAATCAATACTCTTTAAACTGTATTCTTCCAGACTTTGTTAAACCCCGGACAAAAGTCTGAACCCAGCTTCAGCTTGATATGTTAGTGCAATATTGGCCTCTGTATCCTGATCTGAATTGTATTTTGCCAACTATGATCTTCTTTTGTTCAGGATCCGACGAGCGGGATACCCAATCCGTCACACCTTCTCCGAGTTTGTAGACCGCTACCGGATGTTGGTACCAGGGATCAAACCATCCCAAAAGGAGGACTGCATTGCTGCTTGTAAGAAGATTGGTAAGGCATTCCTCGCCGGTGAGGACTGGCAGCTTGGAACCAAGAAAGTCTTCCTCAAGGTAAGATCCCTGCATTTAAAGCCCCACTGCACTACTTGTAGCTTCTTGCTCCCTCTATATAGAAAACAATGCCTAAGCGGTGCCTGTTGGTCCCCCATGATCCTCTTTTACTAATGTGAATTGAGAGCTGAGTTGATGAGATAACCACCTGTCAGTGACCACGCTGGGTGGTTTAATCCCTCCTGGCCAAACTAGTTCAGACTGGCTTTAAGTTGTTATTATTATGTGTAATAAGCAAAGACAAAATCAATAAAACGGAGTACTAAACAACAGTATAGAGAGGTGGCCACTGAGACAGGTTTGATTGTACTTAGTCCAATGAGAAATCTAATCGCTTCAACGACATCAGAGTCATCTATACACAGAGTTTGGCTAACCCGGTTAGAGTTGGTCACAATATGGCGACTACTGCTTTGTTGGGCAAGCACAAAGCAAAAGAATATATGCCATGTTGTGACCCAGTGAAACCAAGTTGGCCAAACTCTCCTAATCAATGGCACTTAATGACATATCCCACCGCTGCCACCATTGCACAATTCCACAAGATTTCTGTTGTTGTACATGCAAACTGTCTATTCAGACATAACTTAGTACAAGGATAAACCACAGTTTAATGGATTGGACATAAAAACAGCAGGACACCACTGGGCAGTACAATATGTGAGCACAGAGTACACCCACTCTCTGTTCATCCGATACATTTTTATGTGATTTGTACTGATTTGATTAATGTTAGAAGGTATCTTCAAAACTTCACGTGATCTATATTGTCAAAGAAATCTGATGTGATCAAGATCGTATTGATTTCAATTTAAGGAACAGGATTTGATAGAATATTTTGTGGTTTAGGATATGCCCAGAAACTTCACACATTGACAATATCTTGCTCATTTTGTTCCCCCTCCAGGATGCACAAGACTTGCACCTTGAAAGCGAGCGAGACAAGGCACTCACCGCACAGTGTGTCATCATCCAGAAGGTCTTCCGCGGCTGGTTCTACAGACGACGTTTCCTGCAGATGCGCGCAGCTGCCATCACCATCAGCAAGGCATGGCGAAAATACGCACAGAGAATCCGCTACCTCAAGGTAAATCCATATTCCCTTTTTGAGAGTCTGTTATGAGAATACTTTTTTCAAAATGTAAAGCCTGACTGTATACCATAACTTTATGTGGTAAGGGGGATTGGATGATATTTTGCCTTAGTGACATTTGCTCCCTGGCTTTATTCGTCAAAGATATAGAGTAAGGTCTTGAATTGCTAATGGATTTTGATTATGTTGACATCAGTTATTAGGGTTGTTATTAGGGTTAAGGAGAGTGATATAGTCCTGGCTTAAAGTGTTAGAATTTAGTCGCAGAGAGACTGTTGCTTAAGCATGTGTTGGAAAACCATGTATCAAAGTTCTCTCACAATCATCTGTTAGTTGATTTTCATTCTCATCATAATTGTTAGTGCTCAAATCATTTACACAGAGCTGTGAAGGCCAACTGATTCCTTCAACCCCTTTCAGGACAGGATTTTGTAGAGCTAAATATATCACATGTTGTTCTTCAAATTTCCCTTTATTGTTTCATGTATCCTCTCTGACAATATTAAATATACAAGGGTATGGACTTTGTCCAAAAGTTGAGAGAAAAGAGTGGACAGTTTTGATTAAAGAAATATCGATTTTGAACCACTCAATGTGTTGCAAGCCCATGGATTTTATAGCTTATTTTCTATTTTTTTCTTCAATTCCTTACATCAAATGCAAGATGGTCTTGCAACAAAAATAGATACAACGTGTGCAGAAAATTGTCCTCATTCTACTCATACATCTGATATATTTTAAGGACTCTAGTATAAAAGCTTTTATATAAAGCCAAACCACAACGTGTGGAATGAAATTACATCATATATTTTCATGCAATGTCCTCATTCTTCCTCTGCCTGTTTAGATGAAGAGAGGGTTTCTCAGACTCCAGGCTGTCCTACGAGCCAGGATCTTGGCTTACAGATATGAGTTTACAAGGAGAAGAATCAGAGGTTTCCAGGTATGATTGTCTACGTTTCATTTTTTTGCATTGTTCTGTTTGTGCTCTCTGTTGTTAGAATGTATTTTTTGAAAGGTCCTCTTATTAAAGTGTACTTATCACCAAAATATGATATTTTTGTTCCTCCCCCTATGCTATTTAGTTCCATGTCTTAATTCTATGTTCAAAATTTGAGTTTCAAATATTACTTCTGTAAAGACATTTTGCAATTTCTAATTCAAACTTTTAGATAAAATTATTTTCTTTATACTTATGTGAAAATGGGGCATATCCATGCCCATTTGATACACCTATAGGTAGTAAAGATATTGATTGTATACTTTAACAGGCTCATGCCAGGGGCTTCTTGATTCGGCAGACAACCAGGAAATATCGCAGTAGCATCGTCAAGGTCCAGTCGGGATTCCGCATGGTGTTAGCCAGGAGAAAGTACAAGAAACTAGTCACAGAGGTAAGGCCAGTTTTCATCTCGGAAATTAGTTTTGTGTGATAAGAAATATTTCAGGAACAGTTAAAGATAAACTTGAGTTCTGGTAAACAAAGAAAATGAATTCTCACAGAATCAAACAAAACTTACACTGAACGTTCAAGATTACAAATAAATATCATTTGCCAAACAATTTTGTTAGAAAATGTATACTGGCTGAGTAATAAGCATATAAAGATAAGGAAAACAATTAGTCCCGACACCATTTGTGTAGTCCCATATACATCTTTCTGTGTACAGTGCTTGTTACTCTACCAAGACTGGGCCAAATTTATTATGGTTTTGATGACTCCAGAACCTTGCAGTACACACCAATACTTACATGCTACATGATCAACTTTTTCTGATCCATTCCACACCTTTTCTTTCACAATGCAATCGCGTGACCAGAACTCATTTATCTCTAATCAGCTAAAATGTGACCCTTCAAGTACATGAATAATTTGTATTTTAGGAGAGATGATAAACTCTCACTTTAAAACATTACAGTTTTATGAGGTGTGTACATAAATATATTTTCTGATCCATTCCACACCTTTTCTTTCACAATGCAATCGCGTGACCAGAACTCATTTATCTTTAATCAGCTAAAATGTGACCCTTCAAGTACATGAATAATTTGTATTTTAGGAGAGATGATAAACTCTCGCTTTCAAACGTGGGCCTGTATTCCATCTCTAAAATGTTTTGATTGTCATGTTCTATCGTAGCACCGTCGTCGTGTGGAAGCAGAGAGGGTACGCAAGGAGGAGGAGGAGAAGCTGAAACGAAAGCTTGGAGCTAAGAAGGCTAAGCAAGAGGCTGAAAGAAGGGCTAAGGTAAATAGCAAAAATTAATATGTTAGTCGTCCAGCTGAAAGAGAGGGGGGAGGGGGCTTAGTTAAAAACAGGATTCATGATTGCTGCATCTCCAAAGCACCATCAACAGTTACATCATGTACATCTGAAGATTGATGATGATAACATCATTTCAATTACACCATCTGTTCGCATATTGGGTGTTACCTTTGACAAGCATATGAATATGCTAGATCATGTTTCAGATATATCCAAATATGTTAATTTCCACTTCCGTAACCTCAGTAGAATAAGGAAGTTCATAGATAAAGATTCTTCACATGCAGTTGTAAAATTTCTTGTCCTGTCTCGTCTAGATTACTGTAATTCATCACTCCATGGTATATTGCTTAAAGATCTTAACTTTCTTCAATTACTCCAAAATAAAGCAGCACATCTCCTATATTGTAAACTAAAATCTTACCATGTCTCCCCTATCATCACTGATCTTCATGTTAATAATGGTGCATACATAAGACCTTAATATTTTATGTTAATTCTTTTTCTTCAGGCTCTTCTCCTGGAGCAAGAGAGGATGGATAATGAGCTTGAGGAGCAGGAGAAGCGTCAGAGGATGGAGAAGGTCCACGCCATCGAGCAGGCAGAAATACGTCGCAATCAACCACGAACAGACGTCGAGGTGGTGGATGAACTCTTCGGAGACATTGACGGAAATGATGAGACAGGACAGGCACCAAAAGGATTTGAGGTAAGGTACATCTAGCATCGAGAAATATGCAGTTAAGACACATCCAGAATGCAAAAGACATAATTATTTGTGTTATCTTTGAATTTTAAATCTTGATGCATCTGCAAGGCTGTTGCCATATTTCTTGCTTAGTCAAGGTAGTTGTCCAGAGAACAAGGTCATCTCTTAGAGACCAACCTTTCCAGCTGCTGCACCATGTTTATGGAACCAATTACTAACTCATGTACGTTTCTTCATAAGGCAATGAACATAGAGTTAATATTTGAAACTCTCTATGTGTTTTCTTTAGGATCTGGAGATGTCTCACCAAAATGCAGTCATCGCAGGTGAATTCGACGCCATGAAGCCTTACGTGCCGGATAACGACGAAGACATCTCTGAGTATCGGTTTGAGAAATTCGCTGCAACATACTTTGAGGCTGGGCACACGCAGTTTCACATACGCAAACCTATTCATGAGCCGTTGCTGGATCTGAAGAATGAGAACGATCGACAGGTAGGAGCATAATTCTCTACTAGGAAGAGCTCTAGAAAGCTATGTAAATTTCAAGCTAGTCCTTAGGTTGTCCTTTGTACTCAATTATATCGTTGTTTTTGTGTTTGGCAAAGAAAATGTTGAGGATATTGATACTAATTATAGTAATAATAATGATTAAGACAATGATAATGATGAGGATCATTATAACAATAACAACATCAACAACAATAGCAATGATAACAATAATTTGACAAACATGTCAAATACTTTCATTTCATTTTCATTACTGACTAAAATTTTAGATGTGATGATAATAGAACAGTTCTAATGTAACACATAAGCTGTTATTTAGTTTGCCATTTGTATTTTACTTAATATGTCTCTCTTTCCATTCATCATTCAGGCTGCCCTAGCTGTTTGGATCATGATCTTGAGGTTTATGGGTGATCTTCCAGAGCCAAAGGCATCTGCTTCAATGGCTGACAGGGTAAGACTAATCTGTCTCTCTTCCCTTGTCTTTCTTGTTAGGATTTAACCCACTGCCTACGGTAAGTGGGTTTCTTCAGTGTTAAACCCTTTGGGAATAATATCATTCAGTAGTCAATGTACTGTGATTTATTAAATTGTAGAAATTATTGTTATGCCAACTTTGTGCTTAAGAGAGGATAGAGAAAAAAGGTAAGGACATGAAAATATACATGTAATAACTTACAAAGGGAAAGGAAATCTACTACATGACAGTTTGGTCAAGTGAGTTTGAGGCCATTTTCAGAACAGTGTACTTAGTTTTGTCTATTATTGTTCATACTTTCTTTGTATGTAATACAAGTTATACATACATCATATATGCAGGTTGATGCTTGCAGGGCAGTGGGCTTTGTTTTTAAGTTTGGTCCTCTTTATGATCAAATGGATTATACAGGAAGTTACACTCCCACAACCCTTTATAAATAATAATGTAAATATATATTTAAGAATTTCTGTATCATATGTAATGATTGATGATATGCACCTCGGCTGGTGGATATCTTGCACTTTGAAAGGATGATCAAATATGTTTCAAGAAAGTTATACTCCCCCAACCCTAAAAACTAAGTGATGTTCTTTTTTATTTGTAGGATGGCAAGTCTGTGATGACCAAGATCTACAACACTTTAGGAAGGTCGAAGGGCAAACAGACAGCTGAACAGATGATGATTGGAGATGACATGATCGTAAGTTTCTTGTTCTTCTTCATCAACTTCTTCTCCTTCTTTTCCTTCTTCTCCTTCATCAACTTCTTCTCCTTCTTCATTTTCTACTTCTTCTTCATTTTCTTCTTCTTCTTCATTTTCTTCTTCTTCTTCTTCTCCTTCTTCTTCTCCTCCTCCTCCTTCTTCTTCTTCTTCTTCTTCTTCTTCTTCTTCTTCTTCTTCTTCTCCTCCTCCTCCTCCTCCTCCTCCTCCTTCTTCTTCTTCTTTTTCTCCTTCTTCTTCTTTTTCTTCTCCTTCTTTTTCTTCTTCTTTTTCTTTTTCTTCTTCTTTTTCTTTTTCTTCTTCCTCTTCTTTTTCTTTTTCTTCTTCCTTTTCTCCTTCTTCTTTTTCTCCTTCTTCTTCTCCTCCTCCTCCTTCTTCTTCTTCTTCTTGTTTTTCTCCTTCACCTACTCCTCCTTCGTATTGTCCTTCTTCCGCTTCTTGTGCCCCACCTTTTGAAACCCAATTGGTATATCATACATTACTAAGAACAAAATTTGCCCCTATGATCATGTTATGTTGGGTATTGCGTCCCTCTTTTACAAAATCCTGGATCTACCCCTTTTATCATTGAAAAGTCTAGATACCTGAAATGCATGTCTGTATTCAGGATTTATCCAGACAGTTTCTTGTGGAAGATATCGTCTGTGTATTGGGTCTAAATCATTTTTGTCATGTACATCCTACACATCCTTCCCCTCCCCCCCCCCCCCCCTGAAAAAAATGTAAACACAGATTGAGGTGAGAGGGAAAGAGTTGCAAGTAGATCCTGATACTAAAGCAATAGCTTGTGCCAATGTTTCATGAGCTGATTGGGCGAGGCAAATGTGGCAGTCACAGAACATATTTAAAATATCAGTACAACTCATATTTAGGCTACTACATAGCTCACTTGGAGAGAGAGACCATATTGCTTGGCAATCTAGTGGTGGCAAGTGAAAATACCTGACAAAATTTCCTGTCTTCTTGCAATTTTCTTTCGCTATGCAGCCTAATGATGTGCCTAACTCTGGGACCACTGGTCGCAACAAGAACACGATGAGACGTAAGCTGGTTTCCATGACACTCAAGAGGAAGTCCAAGATCAGCCAGGAGATGGCCCAGAGGATTCAAGATGGAAACGAGAATGACGTCGGTAACAGTATGCTGATTGATAGACCGACCTCTAACCTGGAGAAACTTCACTTCATCACAGGCCATGGGCTCCTCCGTCCAGAGCTCAGGTAAATGACAATATCGTGATGATAGTAAGCAAATAATTACCGTTGGGACAAACTATCACTTCCAAGGCGATCTGGATGTAGCTTTCTTTCCGAAGCAAAACCGAGGAAAGATAGCGTATACATTCAGATCAAGGAAGTGATAGTTTGCTATCGCCTGAAAACAAAAGATGATTATTTGCTTTATATTCCACATCGGAAACATTTCACTTCTTCCGTCATTTTAGAGTGGCAAGATAGTCTTTAGTGAAAGTGCGTTGCACTGTATAGATAGTACTACTATCTACACAGTGCAACAAACTTTTCTTCTCCCATCAATGATGGGCGAACTATCTTTCATCACATGATTTACTTGTGATCAATCGTAGCGCAAGATTCTTTGTATGTGGAATATAACACTTATTAATGATGATAGTTATAGTAATATTAATAGTCATTAGTAATATATGTATTAACAGTAATAGTACTAGTAATAATAATAGTTATACAAATGATAATAATAATAGGCCAATGGAAATAGTAATCAACAATAATCATAGTAATACTAAGAGTAATATTAATAGTAATCATAATAGCTATAGAAACTGTAATATTGATAGCAATAGTTTTTCCATGAATGGCATAATGTTCTGCAACAGCAATTGATTCCAATTTGTCTTTAATATTTGATCTTTCTGATTATCTACTACATGGGCTTCATAGCATTCTTGATGAAAAGACAATAACAAAAGTCAATAAAACGTGACACTATTCATCTGAGGGTTCGACTGTCCATCTCTTCTCTCCATTAACCACCTTCTTGTTTCTCTTTCCTTCCAGGGATGAGATCTACTGCATGATCTGTAAACAGCTGACCAACAACCCTTCTCAGACCAGTCTACCTCGTGGTTGGATCCTACTCTCCCTCTGTGTGGGATGTTTCGCTCCAACCGATAGGGTAGGAACCAGTCTCTCATTCCTCCTCTCATCTTTACATTAATGTTAATCCGGAAGGGAGACTTTCTGTCAATGCTAATCTGGAGCCAGCAAATTCTATTAAAGCTCCACTGCACTACTTACAGCTACCTGCGCCCTCTATATAGCAAACAATGCCTAATCGGTGAACATTGGTCCCCCATGATCCCCTTTTTCTTGCGTTAAATGAAAGCTGATTTGATGAAATAACCACAGAGTGTCAAATTTGTAAGAACATACAATTTACATAACTAAATCGTCTTTGTTTGATCAAAATCGGTTCAGAGAAGGCTGAAATATCCATAAATATATTCAATAATTTTGAACCAGCCGTTGAAAAAACGAGATAGCATCTTATACGTTTTATTCCAGCCAATGACAATGCAGGCTTTTTGTTGGATTTTGCCTGTTGATTATAATATGCACGACCAGCTGGCCCATGTATTGTCATTAATAATTAATTAATTAACGGTCACCGTATTTTTTAAAAGTGGAGCTGAATTGGTATGATCGTATTTAATCTAAATTCACACATTTTGGGGTCAAAAATTACCTTCAACAATGTCGTGCACAGAGATTATTTGTTTGGCATATAAAGAGTTATAAACTTCTTCTGCCTATAGTTTGTGAAGTACCTGCGCTGTTTCATCATGACTGAAGGACCACCTGGGTATGCAGCCTACTGTGAGGAGAGACTAAGGAGAACCCTAGCCAACGGCACCAGGAGTCAACCACCTAGCTGGCTCGAACTTCAGGTACGTATCAGTTAAAACAAAAAAATCTTTTATCATAGGAGGTTTTTCTTAAAGAATCTTTTGCAATTAATGTGAGATTTGATCCTCACCAAAAATAGTTACAAGAGCTCATTTGGATTTTTCCAGTGCTGTACGTAGTGCTCATTGCTCCCTTGTATTTGTATCACCATGCAGTACCTAATTATCATATCATTCTGTAGCATGGTAACATGATAAAATACTTTGATTTATCACAAGGCCCCAACCCTATTCCTTAGTTCGTTCTGTCTGCACTAAGGCTTGCATTAGCTGGAACCTTTCAGGGGAGAAAGGTGGCTGTTCCTTTGCTCCAGAAACCATTTCAAAGAATTCTCCCAGATGAATTTGTTTTTATCTCTTGAATTTTTTATTTGCCTTTATAGAAAAGTGTTGTATATTCTGTCATCGCCATTTTTTGAAAATTCAAATGCTGTACTCATATGCAGTGTCCAGTATAATCAACATGTATGTCTGCATTTATTGATGTTTTTTTTGTTTTTAAGCATCTATTTAATTGTTAAGATACATGTATTATATTATATTATTCATTTATAACCAGGCTACCAAGACCAAGAACCCCCTGATGTTACCCATCACGTTCATGGACGGAACAACCCGTACCTTACTGGCTGACTCTGCTACCACCGCCAGGGAACTCTGTCAGCTCCTAGCCCAGAAGATTGGATTGAAAGACCAGTTTGGCTTCTCCCTTTACATCGCTCTCTTTGAGAAGGTAGGATCATTTTTTTTTTAAATTCCATGTGTGGTGCATTCCAGAAGGTTGTCTTCACATTATTGAATCATCTAAAAAAATATGATGGACATGGAGCTAAATTCAATTATGAGCTATTCTTTTAATAATAATAATAATAATAATAGTGGCTACTTGTATAGCGCACAGGTCCACCTTTCGGTGCTCGTGGCGCTTAGAGAAAAGGACATGTAACAGACATAAGAAAGAAAAAAACAATAAACGAAAAACAAAATTCGAAATTCTCCTAGACATGGTGAATTTAAATATTACAATATAAGGTAGTATTATCTACAAAATACACTATTGTTGTCTTTTATATTGGTCTAACACCTGTTCTCATGCTTGGGTAATATTATGAATTGTTCAGCCAAGCCAAGAATTTGCTTTCAATATAAATCATTCTTTTGAGAGTTTATTGCGATTACGTCTTGATTAAGCAACCACCTGTCTATATATAAAGACCACACTGTCTGTGCCAATTGAAAATGGCTTCTCATTAAAACATTAAGACCACCTGCCTTTAAAGACCTCTCTTCTTGCCTCTCTGGAGTGGTCTTTATATACAGGTTTCACTGCGTATCACTCATGAGATGTCTCTTTGCAATATCACTTACAGGTATCTTCGCTTGGTAGTGGGGGAGACCATGTTATGGATGCTATCTCGCAGTGTGAGCAGTACGCCAAAGAGAAGGGAGCGCAGGAGAGGAACGCTCCCTGGAGATTGTTCTTCAGGAAGGAGATCTTTGCCCCCTGGCATGACCCCACGGCTGACCCCGTCGGTACCAATCTGATCTACCAGCAGATCGTGAGGGGCGTCAAATTTGGAGAGTACCGGTGTGATAAGGTATGATGAATAGAAGTGGAGGGTATGGTAATCATGGTGGTGTTGGTAATGGTGACGTTGATGATAGTGATAATGAATATGATGATGTTGGTTGTGATGATGATAAGGAGGATAACGATGATGATGATGATGATGATGATGATGATGATGATGATAATGATGATGATAACGATGATGATGATGATGGTGGTGATAATGATGATAATAACGATGATGGTGACAAGGATGAGGAGGAGGAGGGTAATGATGATGTTGAGAAAGATAGTGTTTATTATGATATTGATAAAAATAATGATTGATGATGATTAGTAGGAGTAATGATGATGATAGAACTCATGTTGTTTGCTTAATACTTTATTTTTTGTTTAATGCTTGTCACATTGATCAAGATCTACTTTCTTTAATTCTGTTTGCTTGCTTTCTTCCTATCTCTTAAAAGGATGAAGACTTAGCAGCCATTGCCGCTCAGCAATACTATGTGGAATACAAGAGTGATATGTCCTACGAGCGCCTGCTGAAGCTGATCCCATCCTACATACCGGATAACGCCATGACAGGAGCCAAGACAGCTGAGAGATGGGCTGGGATGATCAGCAGACAACACACAAGTGTAAGTCACCTTTGACCTTAACCCTTCAACTTACCAATGACCTTTGACCGGTTCTTGGCATTCTATGAATATAGTCAAACCTGTTCAACGTCGCCCAAGGAGAATGATAAATTGGATACTATAGAAAGATGGCGTATTTGGACATGTTCAACAACACATATATCTTCAGAGAGAGCAATAAGTATAGAGCCAATTGAAACTTAAATAGCTGGGCAATAATAGTTTTAACCTTTCAATTGACCAAACTACCGATGGCTTTTTGAGGGTTGAGACAAATTTACACAGTCGACATGTCCACTGTAAGAACTGTTCTATCATACAGTAGCTGATTTTCATCAGTTACCATGTAAATCTTTTGAATACTTCCAAATTGAGGCTAGAATCAATTAGATGTTTCATTCAGCCATTGTTTTTGAGGACATTCTGCAGTAATGTTCATGCAGACCTTAGCAGTGCAGGGCCAGCTGATCATGCTTTACTATTCACAATATGAGGAACTAAAGGCATTGTGCATGGTGAATACGTAAACAACTGACCATGTGCTGCTAAGGTGCTCACCAGCATTACTGCAGACCATCCTTGATGAATGAACATTTTTAAATATATCATCATGATAACAATAATATAACAGTTGGAAAGCAGTTTCTTTTAACTGAATCGGATTACCCTCCAATGTTTCATCAATTGTAGTAAATAAAACATGAATAAATAAATAATAATAAATATCAAAATATTTGTCATCCACAGAGCTACTATGTCAAAGACCAAGAGAACCCAGTCCGAGTCAAGGAGGACGTGGTGAGGTACGCCCAGCTCCGATGGCCGCTTCTCTTTTCACGCTTCTACGAGGCCTACAAGTTCTCAGGTCCAAGCCTGCCCAAGAATGAGGTCATCATCGCGGTCAACTGGACCGGAGTGTACGTGGTCGACGACCTCGAGCAAGTCCTCTTGGAGCTGTCCTTCCCGGAGATCACACAAGTGTCAAGCAGCAGGTATGAGAAAAACACAGTCACTGACCTGTATGTGCATTTAACGAACTGCTCACAAGTTTCTATGGGCAGCTGGTCTTTCAGTAGGCCTATGGGTTTCAATAAGACACATTGATCAAGTGATACGATAAACGTGGCTTTTACTGACAGGTGGTGTTTTTGTATAGCTTTCATTGTATATCAGTTTCCAAACTTGTGCATGTATTTATGCCAATATGTATGTCACACATACTAAGTCGTCGCGACTAGCAAATTGCGAGAAAGAAGGTTTTGCATTCATTATGTTAAGATACGTGTACACCAAGGGATTCACCATGAGAATGAAATAAAGAAAAATCCTTTTTTGAAGAGGAGGGTATGGTCAGAGCTTCATTTTGCTGACAGAATAAGTTATTTGACCGAGTTTTATTCTTGCCATTGTTGAAGATGGGTCAGTTATATGGTCAGTGCTTTCACATTTGAGAGTACAGGTACTGTGACCTTCGACCTTTATTATTATTATTTATTTATTTGACCAATCAGAAAATATGATGACTATAACAATCAGATAATACATACAAATTTCATAATACATGCACACAGCTTCAGGAAAGTGGAGGGGAGAGAGAGAAGGATACAATCTGCTGGTCAGGGGTGACAAAAACAATTGAAATTGCTTTTACTCGAAAGCATGTCACCCCCCTTTCTCTCTTTATTCCAGAACGGGTAAGTTGCATGGCCAGAGTTTCACCCTGCTGACGGTGAAAGGCGAAGAGTTCACCTTCACATCGTCCAACGCTGAAGACATCAGGGATCTCATCGTCTACTTCCTGGACGGGCTCAAGAAGAGATCAAGATACGTGGTGGCGCTTCAGGACTGTCCAAAGCATAGTGAGTCACTGCTCAGAAAACCTAATATTGATTCTATAATAATATGGTTATTTATTTAGTGCCAGTATCTACCAGGCTCTGATGCTCATGGCACTTAACACATATTACACTGGTTATAGCCGAGCTGCCAAAGTAACTAGTGCTCAAGCATATCAAGTACCCATTTACACCCGGGTGGAGAGTGGCAAATGTAGATTAACATCTTGCCAAAGGACATTAGTGCCCTGGGCTCGTCACTAGCGACCCAAACTTTGCTCCGGACTTTATTTCGCTAAATGTATAGGGTTAGGGTTGCACTCAGGTAATAGGTTAGGTTAAGGGTTAAGGTTGGGTTGGGGTTGAAGTTGAAGAGAGATGGTCATTTTCTATGTGCAGAAAGTCATAATTTGCTGACACCAGACTTTGTGGAAATGTCATTTATGGGTGTACAAGTCTCGCACACAGCAAACCTGTGGTCCCATCAAAAGAAATACCCCTTAGTCTCTCAGATAGTCTTTGGGTGAGGGAAATGTAAGATAGTGAATTTACCATATGGTGGGATGAGTGGAAAATGCAGTGCATTACATAATGATATATCACATATTATAATATGATGACGTGGATCCTAATCAAATGATTGGATAAGAGCGTTACGTGACCAGGCATTTATTTTGCCTAACGCGTAATTTGGATAATGACTGGTCATTATCAAAATCATGTCATAGAATATCATTTATAAAACAAATAAAACATAATATAAGACAAATAATACACATCATTTTGTTCGGGCATTAGTAAAATTACCCAGACTCGGTACTTTCAAAACAGTGTTAGACTGTTCCAAAGGTGACTCATGTTGGTAATTCTTACTAATGCCCTCACTGCTGTGTATTATTTGTATAATATCATATTTCTGAATATTATCATCAGGTCAAGGGTCATCTTATCTGAGTTTCCAGCGTGGAGATCTGATCGTCCTGGAGCAGGAGAACGGTGACCAGGGGATGAACCAAGGATGGTGTTATGGTCAGAATGACCGCACAGGACAGAAGGGGGACTTCCCTTCAGATTGCGTCTATGTGATGCCAACCAAGACCAAACCACCCAGTGAGGTTGTGGTAAGTTGACAGGAATTTAAGTTAATGGTAATGCTGCTGGTGGTGGTGTCAGCAGTGGTGGTGGTGGTGGTGGTGGTGGTGGTGGTGGTGGTGGTGAATATGATAATCATAGTGGTGGTGATGATTAGGAGGAGGAGGATGTTGATATTGGTAGTGATGATGAAAATGATGAGGATGATGATAATGATGATCAGGCTGATGATTGTGATAAAATTGAGGTAGAGGTGAAGAAGGAAGAGAAGAAGAAGGTGAATAATCATGATGGGGTTGATGGAATATTTTAATTTCATGACCAAATATGTATCAGCTTGTAAATACCTTTTTAATGATATAATTTTCTTTAGGAGTTTGAAGCAAAAATTCTTGTTCATACATTTGAAAGTTAGATATTAGAAATCAGAAATTTGATTTACTAAAAATGGAGGGGTTATAAAAATGCCTATATTTCAAAGATTTTTACACACCATAAATCCATCCATTTAAACAATCTTTCTTGATGTAACATATAACGTATACCGGTATATATATACATCAAGATTGTAAACAAAAACATTTTCATAATCATTTACTTTTTAAGTTAATCATTAATCAACGATTATTTTTCATGATTTTTACATTAGAGTGTTTACTCCGTATTAGTGACTGAATGCAAAGAAATTTGGTTAAAGTTATGGGGAATCATAATAGAATAGAAAAAACCCATATTTTTCTGTCATTTTGAAAAATGTTTCATTTCATTTCCGCCTCCCTCTCATTGTTATGTTTCAGTCTTTGTTCACAATGCACCCTGCGGAGATGGCTGACCGAACCATTGGACCTGCTGATATTGCCATGAGTCAGGATATACCAAACAAACAACATACACTGGAAGAATTCTCCATTGATCATTTCAGGTACCAGCTTTAATATTTTACTTCTATTTCTTTTTATTCTATTTGATTCTTGGTAGACCATTTGGTATATCCACATTTATTTGGGGTGTAAATGTCACATCTAGTTTAGAATGACACCTCATGTTTTTGTTTTAAGGATTACAAATGAACTGTTAAAAGGAAAATTTATAATGGAACTCAAAACCAGACCAGGCATCAAAGATGATCTAAAAAAGAAGAAAAACAAAAGAAAAACAAAACAAAACAGATAAAAATAGACACTGAACTAATTCAAAGATGATTCCAAGTTTAGTACAGTCTAGGATATATTAATAGGGATAGAGTAAACGAGTAAAAACAGAGACAGACAAAAAAAAGGTTGTTCGAAATAAATTGAGTAGAAAGACGAGAAACAGAGACAGACAGACAGACAGAGAAACAGATATATAGACAGACAGATGGACAGCCAGACAAACAGAGAGACAGAGTAAGAGTGAGGGGGGAAACAGAAAATCAAACTTTTCTCTTGCAATGCATCTTGCTTTCAGAGCTCCACCCAAGCGTACCATAGGGAAGGCCATGCGTCGTACCAGGGAGACCATCTGGAACCATGCCAAGGAACCCATTAGACAACCTCTTCTCAAGAAACTTCTTCAAAACTCAGAAGTCTCCATGGAAGCTTGCAGAGTCTTTGAAGATATCCTTTACCAACAAACATAGTCAAACAACCCGTATAGAAAGACCACTTGTCTGGAAGACTACATCATTTCTTCAGTTCTTGTCACTTAATTCCATCTTGTGAAAATCATATTTACAATGATAAAACATGAAATTCTGTATATGGTGAAAATGTGTATGTACACTTTTGGAATGAGACATAATTAAGAAAATTACTATTAAACAGAACAAAAACGTACTGCTGTTGGAAAATGGAGTATAGAATATTTCTAGTTTCTCATTCAGTAATGTATTAAAGGAATCTTGAGCTTGAAGGTAAAGACCAGTATTGGAAACGCCCCTATTTCAAAAAATGAAATGGAAACTCTTATTACCAATCATGTGAAAGAATATGTTTAGACTAATACACGATGATAAAAATTGGCCGGGAAACCGCCTTCTAATTGATATATTTGGTAAATTAGTTTATCTATTGGTATGTGAGAGATAAAGGCATGTGTCGTGCACGTGTGCGTATTGTCCCATACACATCTTTCTGTGTACAGTGATTGTAACTTTACGAAGACTGGGCCAAATTTCTTATCATTTTAATGATTCCAGAACCTTGCAGTACACACCAATACTTATATGCTAGATGATCAACCTTTTCTGATCGATTCCACAACGTTGCTTTCACAGTGCAATCGCATGAACATAACTGGTCTTTATCTTTAAACATCCACTGTCTTTAAAGACCGTTCAAGACTTTAAAGATATACTCGCAATATCAAATAGCTTTGTCCTTGACTTCTGTGCACCTATTTTGAGATATATGGGGGATTTCCCTGGCAAGAGGATTACCAGACATGGCAACGACCTGACGGACAGGATTTATGAGCCAGCGCTGAAGACGGAGCCCCTCAAGGATGAGGTTTACTGTCAGATCATTAAACAACTCACGGATAACAGGAATGGGTGAGTAATTCTTTGGATGAAATTTGCTCCAGGGAATGTGGAGGACAGTGTGAGGAGTAAGAAAGAACCAGCAAAAGAGAGAGAGAGAGAGAGAGAGAGATAGAAAGAGAGAGAGAGGGGGGAAGAGAAAGAGAGAGAGAGAGAGGGGAAGAGAAAGAAAGAGAGAGAGATAGAGAGAGAGGTAGGGAGAGAGAAAGAGAGAGAGAGAGGGAGGGAGAGAGAAAGGAAAGAAAAGTCAGCAAGCAACTATACAACAAAAACAGGTGACTTTATTTGGATTGGGGGGGGGGGGGGCAATCAAGGAATGGGAGAGTGGGAGGCAGATAGATCTACATGTGTAAGAAAGATGGTGACAGAAAAAGAGAGAAAGAATGTGCACTTCTGCTTGTGTATGGACATGTGGAGGACCGTTTATTGACGTTTGTACGAATCAGCCGGGGGAAGGCAGCCTCAAGCTTCGCTCCCAAATGCCCCAGTAAACCGCCGAGGCAAGATTTAGCATATTGCGCCTTACATCTCTGTATCTTACAGTGTATAACGCACAGATAAGTTAGTATCGTAGAATCTTCAGAGTATATAGATACTGTTTTTTTCTCCCACTTTCCGATCGTTAAAACTTAAATTTAAAGAAAACATGCCACTGTGTTGTATATATATATGTTAACGAGCCTTTACCCCCTCCATCTGAAGGCACGATACATTGTAGCTTCAGTCTGGTATTACTCAGACCGTGCATCTATCATCTGATTTACTTTCATTCAAGTTGTTTTCTGTTTGTCCTTAATCTTTCTCAGACGACTTCATTATAAATTGGGGTGAGTCGGTTGAAGTTGAAGTGCAGTTATTTGTCGATCAAGGCTTGTGTTTCTGATTCTTGATCTGTTTGGGTATTTTTCTTGAATTTGTACTGAAAATTATTCATTCGTCACTGGTTGCATAAGGCTACATACATGCATATACAGGCCAATATTACTAGAGATATGCATCCTGGTATGTACATTCCAACAACTGCAATGGTGGAACCTAGCTCCACTACTCATGTATTAAACCCATGAGGAGTCTATACATGCTATCTCTAAGTAAGGTGCTGATATTGTTATTCAGCTAGAGCCATCAGGCCGGAAGGGTCATTGTACAGGGGGGTATATCGCCGTTATCTAGCATTCCTTGCAAATAATATATGTACACTAAAGTTCAAGTTATATCAGAATATGACCAAAAGGAAATGTTACATGTATTTCTAATCACTCTCTGAAATATTGTAATTGATCAAAATGATGGCTGTTTTTTATATTGTATTGGTTTTGGAGTTGGGCTAAATAAAACATCATCTGTAGCATCAAAATAAGCCTTTGTTACCAGAATATCTCACTGACATTTGAATGTTGTAAATGATTTGGGTTAAAACATTGCGATCACACCCACAAAGAGATGGCAAGACCAGCAGAGATATGGGACAAACTTGGACTTCATGGTTTATCCATATGTATAGACAATCTTTGACATGTAAATGAAGCTGTAAAAAGCAAAACTTTCTGTAAGAAGATAAATCTCTTCATTCGATTATGCGACATTTTTCTTGTAAAAGAAACTCTAAGAGGTTGGATTTGAAGGACCCAAGAAGGTTCAATAGGTGAGATAAATGGTGTTAATTTTTTTTTAAGCACAGAAAAATCCAAGTTTTGTTGGACTTTGGGATTTAATTAACACCATGTCGCACATGAAGTGATGAAGCAAACCACTTTGAATGCAGTAATGAAGAGTTTTGGGGATGCTGTGTTGGGCAAGATGGGATAGGCTTTATGCAAAATTATGTTTTTCATCATGAGTTTGCAGCCATGAAGTTGCACATCACAAATTACATCAGTTATATTTTTGGGTGACCATGTCATTTATTGTGCATTAGTTACATCTTCAGAACTTCATAATCATGAATATACCTTTGTTGTGTTTAATCATTAAATATTAGCTTTAACATCAGAATGAAAGAAAATCAGTATATTAATCTCGGAGTGGAATAATCATAATAATAGGGGATTCTTATATATAGCACTCCTGTCTGTCAGACTTGACACTCCTGGTGCTCCACAACTATTACGCCAGCTTTAGCATGACTGTCAATATGTCTCCCTAGCACTTTTTTTTCAAGGAATTAATTCTGCCAGGCACCCACTTACCTTTTCCGGGTTGAGTGTGGCGAATGTAGATTAATAACTTGCTAAAGGATTTTAGTGCTGCAGCAGGGATTCGAACCGGACCTTGTATTCTGGAGACTTATCCACTAGACCACAACACGCCTAGATAAAGTATAGTACTAGGATCCTAGATCTTGGGTCAAGAGAAGACAAGGGTGACAGATATTTGCTCCATTCCTTATTTTTTCAAAGGGGATAGGGTAGTAATTTTGTTTTTAAGGTTGGGTGTAGGTTTAAGGTTAGGGTTAGGTTAAGGAATTGGGTCAATTACAGTGTTGTAGTTAGGGATTTCGTACTTGAACATGTAGGATATTGGCTGTGGAGGAGTTGTTCCTGGAGCCTTGTATTATATATCAGAAAAGGCAAAAGACCAAGAAGTGAGATGCGTCTTTGAAATGCATCGAAAAGGGTTCTCTTTGTTAATACATGAAACTATGAAACATATCATTGTGCATTTGGCCTGCTCATCATTGATATACATGTACAATATCTTTGGTTGATGATTGTGAGCGTTTGTTTACCACCAACTGTGTCCTGTCATGCAGCCTTTCTGGACACCATAGAGTGTATGCAGAAAATGTGAGGAGTTATTGTTGTGAGAGTGATTGTTAAAATGTTAAGAGCTGATGGACTTTACCCGGTAGAAATGCCATATTTCATCAACAAAATATTGATGTCCATTTTTTAGAGCATTGAGGTGCACAGGTAAAAGATGGAGTCATTATTCACCTACGTGTTGAAGTGAGGTATGTTTGGTGTGTTATATTCATGACCATTACAAGGCCATGTACAGCCGTAGGTCCCTTAAATGTAGATCCATAAAGCATATATGTTCTGGAAAGTTTAGACATGCTTCTTTCTTGTCTTCCAATTGCCAACCTCCGATCAGAAACCAAGAGAGAAGGGTGGCAGCCTCATCTGTTGATTTGACAAAGAAACTATGGACATCCCATTCTTTTTGCTCGAGAATGGATGGAATTTTTGTATTCATTAGGGAAACTTCATTCACATGGTGCATGAGTATTTTGTTGACTCATCTGATTCCTGTCTTCTAAAGAGTTGATATTAATTACAATTTATTTGCGGTGAATATCAATCACAACTATGTACATAATAGATGGGAGACTGCAAAAAAATGGGATTGATGAGAGGACTTGTGATTGATTTGGATCTTTGTTTGTAGTGATATGTTACTGTTTGAGTAGCCCAAACATGTGAGGGGATGTGTGCAGTGCTGTGGTACTGCGAGGAAAGGCGCTGTATGAAATACCCTTGGATTTGGAAAAAATCACCAATTGTTTCCCTGTTTTGTTTCAGACTAAGTAATGAACGTGGCTGGGAGCTGATGTGGCTCCTGACAGGTATCTTCGCCTGCAGTCAGACCATGCTACCGGAGGTCACCAAGTTCCTACGCTCAGCTCGCCACCAGCTGGCCCTCAACTGCCTCAACCGACTGCAGAAGACGATGAGGTTCGGCCAGCGCAAGTACCCTCCTCATCTGGTGGAGGTCGAGGCTATTCAGCACAAGACCACTCAGATCTTCCACAAAGTCTACTTCCCTGATGATACCGATGAGGTGAGTTTTCACGTTTGACCCCTTCCGCCGTTGGCGCAATCCCTCCCTAAAATGTAAATGCAGTTTGGTTTCTATATGCCCATTGGTCTCTTTCTAATCAAGAAACAGATATTGAAAGATGTTTGAAACGAATAAAACAAAGAAATAAATACTGAAAGCCCAAAATTGGAACAGTGCAAGAGTTTGATTGTTTATTAATAAGTGTAAGCATTAATAAGAACACACAATACACCAAAAAAATCCTTGCAGCAGAGACAGATAACTTTGTTGTGGTACTTAAGATTTCTTTACATTTTTTACCAATGACACATGTTCATCTCATTTCTAGGCCTTTGAGGTAGACTCTGGAACCAGGGCCAAGGACTTCTGCCGTAGCATCAGTACGAGATTGAGACTTATCTCACCAGAAGGGTTCAGTCTCTTTGTCAAGATTGTTGATAAAGGTAAGCAAGGATTATAGATAGACTGGATGCTGAGCTAGAGTTTAGACATTAAAAAAGAAAATCTTTGTAATAGTAGGTTTTATCAAATGAATTGTTATTTTGACTGTGCTGCCATAAGTTTGATAGAGTGAAATTAAAATTAAAAAAATCTTTGTTGATAAAGTGCTGTCAAATTTGTTGTGTCTCTTAATTTTATAGTGTTAATAAGAGCCTAAAAGAGAATTTTAACATGAAAATATTTTGAATGATAACAAGATGTCATGAAATACTGTTTGATCTTTTTCTAGATTGATTCTGTTTGCTGAGAGAGAGGGACTTAAATGAAAGTTTATTAACAATATCACCTCCAAAAATGCCCTTTATACATTACTTCATCCATTCATGTCAGTAACACTTAATGAATGAAAACTTACTTGATGTTAAGTGTAATGCCTCTCTATTCAAAAAAAGTTTACACCAATTAAAAGAATATCCAGAGCAAGAAAATAAGCCAATTAAATTGTTACCTAGCTATATACAACAATACAAACAATATACAACTATATACAACACATCTTATATATTCACTGGTATAAGTGCTCGCCGTCTCACCCATGTGTTCACAAAGATACTTTTACACCTGGTTCTGAATGTGTCGATATCCTTTGTTTTCCTTTGCCTGCAGTGATCAGTGTACCTGAAGGAGATTTCTTCTTTGATTTTGTCCGCCATCTGACGGACTGGATCCGTAAAGCAAGGCCAAACCGAGATGGTAAGATACATGCATGTAGAATATGTATATCTTCTATCTTCTATCGTTTAGTTCTAGTAGTGGGTTCTTCATTGTATGTGAATACTGCATCGGGCTCTATTTTTAAGAAAGGTATAAGGTTGCAATTAGGTAGTAGATTGCGTTAAGGGTTATGTTTGGTGTCCAGGATTGAAGTTGAGAATTCTGCTTTTTTTTTTTTTTTGGACTGTTGGAAATTGACCAAGAATCATTGTTTTGCAGGAGTAAGTGTCACGGGACAAATAGGTTTATAATTCCCATCCTGTTTGAAGTCCTCACACAAAAACATGTTATAATCTTTTATTTTTTTTAAAACTTTCTTTCTGTCAATTACTACAAAATCTTGAATTTCTGTTTTTTTCGAGGTGTTTTAAAAATCTGTTTAGAGAAGAACATTTCATGAATAGTATTTTACGATTGAAATTTTGAGAATATGTAAAACATCTTTTTGAAAAAAATTGTGCAATAGTATGAATTATGTATATATTTGTGATTATGTGAGCTTGCCTTTATTATCTCTTTACGTTGTACCTTAACTTTAACCTAGGTGGTGTGCCTCTGACATACCAAGTGTTCTTCATGAAGAAACTCTGGACCAACACTGTCCCTGGCAAGGACCGAAACGCCGACATCATCTTCCACTACCACCAGGAGTTGCCCAAGTTGCTGCGTGGCTACCACAAGTGCGGCAAGGAGGAGGCAGCACAATTGGCGGCGCTCCAGTACCGGGTTCGCTTCGACAACGACAAGACAGAGTTCCAAAGCATCCCGCGTCTCCTGAAGGAATTGGTTCCAGCTGACCTACAGAGGGTGCAATCCCCAGAGGAATGGAAGCGGGTGAGTACTTACAAAGTAATGACAAGAATGAAAAGGAAACAGACTGACTCTTTTCTATACAATTCTTTGAATTGCATTCATCCATGAATTGAAATGGCATAGAAATTTAACATGAGATACGTTTGACATGGGGCTCATTATTACATTTAAAGCTATAAGTCGAGCCAGAGAGGAAATTATTGATTATTGATTGTATTAGACATTAATTTTGAACGTACATTTTTTAATGCATTGTTTTGTTGACTTTCATGGATTGAACGTATGCACCCCTATGCAAATGATTATATCATATCATCCTTGAATTTGTTTTAGACCATCATTGGAGCTTACAACAAGCATGCCGGGAAGTCACAGGACGATGCCAAGATAGCCTTCCTCAAGATCATCTACAGATGGCAGACTTTTGGATCAGCTTTCTTTGAAGTCAGGGTAAGGATGACGATGATGATGATGATGGGGATGATGATGATGATAACAATGATGATGATGATGATGATGGTTGTGGTGGGTGGTGGTAGTGGTGATGATGATGGAACATGTAGTATGTAGTCATGATTTTTCTGATAACATTAATGATGTTGGTTATTATTCTAATTTTTACAAAAACTTCTTCTATGAGAATCTTCCTTTGTATCATGTATTCTTATTAACTGTAGTGAAGTTCAACTTTTTTATCAGTCATGTTTCTAAATCATCTGTACCCCCTTTACTTGGTTACGCTTTTTCTTCTAGAGACCAATATCATCACTTTGTTACTTCTGCATATTTCAATGTTTTATTAACCTTTCTCTCATGGAATTTCTTTGTTTATGTGGGAATACATTGTAGAATCTTTCTTTCATTTAGTCTTCTATATTTTACTTATACAATTTTACTTGCAGTATGTGGGATGACTTTGTAGAATCTTTCTCTCTTTCCTTCAATCTTGTGTGTTTTACTTGCAAAATGTGGGACTACAGTGTGGAACCATTCTTTCTTTTCTTAGTCTTCTATGTTAGAGTCTACCATGTATCCTATTCAGTGTCCTCAAATTAACAATTCTGAGGTGGCGGTGAGTTGAATATTTTCTCTGCATGTGCATGACATCTTTATATATAGATGCTTGAATATCTGTTACACCAGCCATTATGAGATGTAAAATTTGCTAAAGCTGCACAACTATAGGCGTGAAAATCATGAAATTGAATATTAGTGTGCATGGCTGTTTCCGCATTTAAGATAATAAAGAAGGGGACTTCCCTTTTAATGTTCATATAGATTAAGAATATGATTATGTTCTTTCATATGTATATAATATTATAAAAACCTGCACAAAACATTGACATTCCATTTGACTTATAATAATAATAATACATTACATTTATAATGCGCTTCATACAATGTTTCTAAGCGCAAGAGAAAGAAGAAAGGATAAGGAAGGAAAAGTGAAAAATACTAAAGAAACATGTTAAAAACATTGAATTACAAGTAAATGGCAAAAAAGAATGTGACATTACACGAAATAAGGACTGCATCGAAATCGATTGAAATATATAAATAAACCAGATATGGACTCAGAATTATCATAAACCATGTGAAATATTCAAATTCAACTTAAATACAAATTATTATATTCAATATAATAATTATGCATCTTAAATACAACATTATGAAATAGAAATTACAATATCATTAAAATGTATCTGGATGTGGAAGATCATATTGTAATGCCCTTATCAGGGAACAGGGGAGCTAGAATAATACAATGGAGAGAAGAAAACTGTTGCTTTTGGAGAAATTGGTGCCAGCATGTAGAATGACTTTTATTACTCTTAATACCATCACAATAAGCAAGAATAATCATAATTAAAAGTAATCAATATACAAATGCCGATCATGAAAACATGTTCATGCTTCAGTTTTATACCACGATAAAAATATATCATGTCAATCTGCATGAGTTATAGATCTTCTCTGATAATAAAGAGATACCATTTGCAGAGCTGCCAACCTTGTGCGACCAAAAGAAGGAACCAAGATGGCAAAATAAAGGACTTTCAAGCAAAAAAAAAGGAATTCATTAAAACAAACTTACAACCATGCGCGTCACACTTCCAATGCAGAAATGTCAATTCCTTATGCTGTTTTTTCCATATTAGGACCTATAGTTTATGTACAAGTAGGTAGTTTTTTTGTATTATCAGCATTTTGAGAATTTTTTAGAATTTTTTTCTCTTCAAGTATGTTTTAACCTTAGTTTTTTATTGAATTTGTGATCAAATCAACATTTTAGGGCAGTTGTTTGACATGCGGTATGTAGAAAAAGAAAAATATAAAAATATTAAAAAGCGTATTTTATGCAGAACAAACGTATAACCGTAATTTTGAGGGGAAAAAAAAAATTGGCAGCTCTGCATTTTAGCCATCAATTCTTCTATAAGTAACTGATATAGGATTTATAAGTTCAATTATAATCTTGTGTTTTGTTGAATATTTCTGATGGAATTATAATCAACAATTTCTTCTTTTTTTTGGGGGGGGGGGGAATAATTTATCAACAAAAAAAATCAAATCTTTTGGGCCTGATCACGATATGTCTAATGAGAGGAATGAAATGGATGATCAAAGAAATAAAAGGATGTGATGTGATCTTAAAAAGCATGGCTTTGAATGAACTGCATTACAATGCATGTTAGAGTGTGCTGTACTTATTCAAAAGTTGAGCTAATGTCCTTCTGGTTTTCAGCAAATAATGGGACTTGAACTCTTATATGTTATTGCCACCTTTCCCTTGTTTACTTCATTTTCTTTTGCTGTGTGTTTCACTAACTATTCATATGATGTCTTTAGGATGTCTATGCACATGCACATGCACATCCACAGGATCAAGTTGCATGATGTTGAAGAAGTAGGGGGAGAGGAGAAGAGAGTAGAGGGAGGAGTGGGAGGGGAGGTGAGGAAAGAGTGGAAGGGGAGGTGAGGGTTAGGAAGGAGGGGGAAGGGAGGAGAGGGGAAGAAAAGGGGGAAAGGAGGGGTAAGGGAGGAGAAGGAAAGAAAAGGGGAGGAAGAAGTGGGAAGGGAGGAGACAGGAAGAAAGGGGGAGGAAGGAGAGGGAGGCGGTGATATTTAAGTTTTGTTTGTACATGTATATATATATTTTTGCAGTTGCTCTCAGTTATGTGTTGTTGGGTTTTTTAAACCAACATGCATTTAATGAGATGAAAATTGGTGAGCTGCACTGTGCCTGAATAGGAAAATAATCAATTATATTCACAACAACAGCTGTTATTACATGTATCTGATCTTTCTACACTGCTTATCATATCCACAGTAGCAGCTGTTATTTTCTGCCTTTTTACATGCTGTTTTTTGTTTTCTTCTTACAGCAAACATCAGCCAATCATCTTCCAGATATCCTGCTGATTGCCATTAACAAACATGGAGTCAATCTTATTGATCCAAGAAACAAGGTAAGAAATTCCTATTTAATACATCATGATAACTATCTGAATACTCATTACTGTAAATGAAGAGTTGAGAAGCAAATGAGGTAGATCTATTTTGTCACTTTTTGAAAAATTGTGTTACATTTTAGACCATGTACAAATATCTTATACATTCTGTTAAGGACATTCACACAAGCATCATAATAAATAGTTGTTATCTTCACGTAACTAACGTAACTGCTGCATTTTATTTAAAGCAAAGTGTTGCAGAAGCATATCTATCCAAACCCTTATGTGATAATTAATACATGTTTCATTTTGTCATAAGAATGTAGGTATTAAGAATAATATATTTGTAATTTTCTGCAAATTTGTGCTGGATATGTGGTAATTTGATCGCAATTGAGCCTAAACCCATATATAATTTGATGGACATGGTAGGTCATAAAGTTTCACTCGGGCTAAGATACTTGAATTGCAACTCACGCTGTTGCATCAAACTTATTCAGTTCTTATAACACAATGATCTATTTTGACTGTGGTCTTATACATGCATAGATCAATATTACACATGTATTTAGTTAACAGTCTAATGAAACCTGTATTTATTGTTTTGTTCTTTAGGAGCCATTGGCAACTTATCCATTCACCAAGATCTCCAACTGGAGCTCCGGTAACACCTACTTCCACATGACCATCGGCAATCTGGTTGGTGGTACCAAGCTTCTCTGTGAAACCTCTCTGGTGAGTCAATAAGTTGATTTGTTCCTTACCCAGGCTACCTGGTCGGGTGCACAAGTGTCAAATTATTGTATTCATTCACTATGTCCTTTGTACATTGTATATTGTTTCCTGATTGTGTTTCTTTTGAAAGTGCCAAATAAAAAAATTAAAAATAATAATAATATAACTTTGAGCGGTCCCACAGGGCTACATGTTGGGTACAGTACTCTTTCTGAGCTCACTCAGTCATAGCTGCATCAGACAAAAGCCTAGTTATTTACTGTCTGTTATAATATTTATTCCTTTATTCACAGACGTACATGTAGGGACAGTTCTGTTTCTGTCACTAGATCTTTGCAAGCTTATGTTGTGTTCATGCCTGTTATGAATATAAATCAATGGCAGTGGTTGGAAAGGAAACTTGTTAGGTCATTTTTATTTTGTCCTAACTTATCCTAGATGATATTTATTCCAAAATCCAGTCTTGATTATATTGTATAATGCAGCCTTATTTAGGTTATTAAGTTTTAGTGGCTCTTGTAGTATTCTTACTTGGTGATACAATGGAATAAAAACGTCTACATTAATCCTTTTCAGGTTCTTTATACACTTTCTCAAAACAAAAGTATCTTTGTCACATTGTATATTTTTACCAAAATACTTATCTAATTGTAATGCAAATCCTTTTTTTTCTAGAGCTATCAAAGAGATATTGATTTTCATTTCTTCTTTTCCATTGCATTACAGGGCTACAAGATGGATGACCTCCTGACCTCTTACATCAGCCAGATGCTGACCAACATGAACAAACAACATGTGAGGTGAGCAGACGGTCATGAATGGTCAACGATTGGTCAAGATCCATCAACTTGGTTAACATTTTCATAGGCACATTCTGAATAATTGACAGTAAGGTCATGGTAGTGATGGAAAATAGCTGAGATTTATCAGGGCAAGTCAGTTGGTGTCTATACATTACCTAGTATTGTGTACATCTGAACATAAATGGAAATCAAATGTGTCCTTTCACTGCATATTTGATCTGGTCTGTAAACGCAATGCGCTGATCAGATATAATAAAATCGTAGTTGTGGTCAAAATAGCTGGGACCAGTCCTTCAGTTTATGCTGCTCGGCATTAAAGCTGAAAAGAGGCAGACATACCATAAAAAGCCATTTCTTCTTGTATTTTTTAGATGTAAGACTACCATTAATACTCTATATTGATTGTACATAATAGAAAACAAATCTGCTTCACTCATTTTACTTCTTCATTTCACAAACTTCTGCTTCTGTCTATAGAATGCTTCTTAACTAATTTAAAGTATTCTGAGGGACTAATATTATTTTAGTCGAAGTATATTATTGTTTCTCAGATTTGTAGTAAGTATAAGGCCCATAGATCATGTGATAGTATATACATAATTCCCTAAAGTATAAATTCCCAATTCATTTGCACTATTTTGCAAAGAATTTTGCACAATTTTGATTGTGAATAGTTTTGTATGATATATATTCATGTGGAGAAAGTTATATTGATATTGAGAAAGTGTTATGATTAGTTCAAATAGGAGATACAATAGAAATTGTAATATCGATGATAATCCAATATTACATAAAGGATATTACATGTATTACTGAAAAGACATAAAGGCTACCATATTTTCAAAGCTATTTTCACAGAGTATCTGCATTAACTAATTGCATGTAATTTACCATTTCAATAGCAATTAACGTGGGAATGATACAAATGAAATGATATATTGCTCATAGAAAATTTTAAATGAGAGCTAAATATTTTATATTTATTATAACTGTACTCACTTACAGCACTGAAACTGACACCCAATACTCTCAACAATGAATAATGGAAACCTTATAGCATTGTACTAATATTTGCATGTTGTATCGTACTTATCTGTTGAAATATGCTTCTTTAAAAATATACATGTAAACAGTGATAAACTGATAATACTGTAAGTAGTACTGCGTTGCATCATTGACATATTACCAAGGCCTTCATAATTCCAAAACAAATCAGTCTATCAAATCATGCAATAACATATTCAAGATTCAAATATTCAAAGTATTGTACTCAGAATATTGCAAGAATACCTTGCATTTACTCATGTGTCTTTCATCAAACACGCTGCCTTGATTTTAAGATGAGATATCTTCCAGCTTTGTATGTGTCAAATTTTTGAGAATTAATTTATATATTCTTTGTATTGAAATGGACCAATATAACTACATTTATATATATGTGATAATGATTTATTGATTGGTGAAATTTTTCTACAATATTCATAATTACAGCTAAAAAGTGAAACAGCTTGAATTTAAAGATTTAAAGTACATGTACATACAAAGAGTTCTGTTGTCAGCTGCATATAAGAAGGGCTTTGACTTTGTGTTAAAAGAACTTTTATGCCCATCTCATTCAGCGGATGATAGTATAGGTGGTATTATATCATCTAATTGGAGCAAAAAGGACATCTCTTATACTTCAACACAGACTGAATGCTCTTTTAGCTCATATTACAGACTCTATGACAGTTGAAATAGGATTTCATTTAACATTATCTATAGCATTTATCATTAACTAACACAAAGTTGCCTGGACGGTAGATTTGTTGGACTGTAAAAGCATGTGCTTTTTCAAGTGTTATTGTTGTTTACGTGGGTCAAAATCCCTTGGTCCTTTGTGAATGTGGTGTATTCACGCCCCTTGCTGAAAATGCTTCATGTCTCCATAGGAACACAGAGCATTGTCATAGCAGGTCAAAGGTCAAAGGTAATGAGAAACACCAGACTAAACATGATATGATGTAATTCATCATGCTATTATAAGCATACTGTCAAACTAGAAATTTTTGCTTCAAGGAATATTCACAAATTTTGTCAGTGTTTAAAATTTGGGAATGTTTCCTGTCGTGATATATTGACACAACAACTGAGATTTTGTGATTTGTAGTGATAATCTCTATTGTTTGCAATTCGCAACAGTTTCATGTTGCAAAAGTGACTTGTCTTAAATATCTCACTTAGGTTTATTCTGGGAAAACATGTATAATCATCTTGGCCAAGATATGTGGACGGTATTCATTATATTTTAAATTTCTCACTTCGGTTTATTCCGTGAAAACATTTACAATCGTCTTCGCCAAGATATGTGTATGGTATTTATTATGTTTTTAATTAATATCAGGGAAATGATAAAGAGATGAATTGAGGACGTAACCTTGAATAACATCATCGGTGAGAAATGAATGAAACGCATACCTTCTACTGAAAGCCAGAAGGGCATTAAGTCAAAATCGTACCTACACATGGAGTTAATACCTACTTGCTCTTAGCATACATTTATTCACTTTACATATATGTGATTGTATGTATACCAGGATGAAAATATTGATGCACCAAGACTGTTGGTGAAAAATTCAACAGTAGTTTGTATATTCTTTGCTATTTAATATTCTTAAGGCTCATCCATATATGCGTTAGACCAGAAATGTAATGGAATGGCTACTGCGCGCAACATAGATCCTACGTGTACTCACTTTATAGCTCTGTGTAATAAGATGCAGTAATGTGACATGTATTACACTTTACGTTGTATCTGAACATTGTGTAGTGGTTACAAAAAACACAAAGACTTCATAGACTATTTAAATTGGAGTTGCGGTTTATGCACATTTCATTGCTCACTTCTTCACAAATTATTTTATCAGCTGCGATTATATATGTTGAAAGATTTGTATATTCAGTTTTTGCAATACTAATAGCATTTTGTTTTGAGAGTATGAAGTTATATCCCCAATTATCTTGAACTATTAGTAGTAAACAGGTTTAGATGAAAGTTAGAAGTTATGAAGTTATGTCAATAATTATAGAAATAGAGAAATTCCAAGAATTTCTTTAAAGATCATTTTCTAGATTATCCATGGCTTTTGGGTACAAGTCTTTAACTTTTCACTTGTTACAAACAAAATAGATATGAATTTCTCAACATGTTGGATGTATTATAATTTTATTGCTGAATATTTCAAAATATGTACACAGATATTGTCATGAAAAACCAGTACTTAATATTGTATTTATATGACATTGTTGTTCCCTCTGTATAGGTTATAGATAGTTCGATTCGATACATGGTTGTACATATTATAATTGAAGAAATGAGCTGATAGAATAGAAAGAGATGACATTTTCAATTCCTGAAGTTTATTTGCCTATTGAAATATCATACTTAGAGATTCTCATTTGAATTCTGATGTACATTAGCATTTTTGTTGTTGCTTTGTTATAAGTATAATTATGTCTTTAGCTTGTGTATCTGAACTGAAGGGAAATCAAAGATAGTCAAATATAATAGCAAACTTTTTGAGATATGAATTAATTCTAGTGCACTGGTAGATGTATTCATTAATATACTAAATGTCTTTCAAACTTTTAAGTGCTTTAAATTCACAGAATCTTAACAAACACAGAATATTCTTTATAGTTATCATTTAAAAAGAGGTAACATAGCTTCCTAACACACAGGTATATGTATATAAGAAGTTGATACTCATTTCAGTATTTAGAAATCATGACTTCATTGCAATGACATATTAAATATCTTTAGCTAGATCGAGTATTCGTTTGTAGTAAAGAAGAAACAAAATGGAATTTCTGTAAATTCAGAATTACTACAAGTGTCTGTAAGGCCTGTCATTTTACTGATGCAGGGCCAAAGTATGTTTTATATTCCTTTAATTATGATTATCAGTCTATCCCTTTTCTTTATGTTATCGTTATTAATATCATAAATTATTGTAGTGGTGGAGTGTATAGCTTACTGGCTGATTGAATAGTCTGATCTAGATCTACTTATACTTTTGGAGTATATATATATCTCTATTGTGTCAAATCTATTAAACTACTTAATATAATGTAATGTTATAGCTGGTCAATTGAACATGGCATCTAATGTGTCGAAATGGCATATGCCAAAGGAATATGAATATTGAGTTGTATAATATTTTATGTTGTTAGCTAGACTATTTATATGTATTCAAGGATTCAGGTTATAGTGTTTAAGGCATTGTCCTTTGTAATAGGTTTCAACACGATTGCAAAGGCTTTCTAGAAATCAACCTGCGGGTATTTTCATTACCCTATGTGTATTGGCCATTGAAATCATGTTCAGATTACATAACACATCTTTTTTCTCACGTTTCAATAGGTGATGCACAAGGCTATTGAAAAATTGGCTCACATTGATTTCTTCAAAGACTTTGCTATCATTTTTCTTGCATTGATGATAAAATTGAGGTATTCAATTGAATTCAGAGCCCAGAAATGAATTTTGCGATTGTACTACTTAAAATTGTCAGCTCCAAATAAACTGTACTTACATTTAAATGATGAATTGCTATTTTTTTTTAATGTGGGTTACATTGAACATAAAATGTGACAAATGTGAGGGTAAAATAGATTTTCAAAAGTATCATTGTAATCGAATCTGCTTGTTGAATTATAAGGCTTCATTCTCATGTACCTTTTGATAGAAAGATTGAGATAGGAAAAGAAGGTTGAATGAAGACTGAATCTTGTAAGAGAGAGAGAGAGAGAGAGGGGGAGAGAGAGATGGGGGAGAAAGGGAATATAGAAAAAAAGGAGGATGAGAGGGGAGAGTGGACAAATGAAAAGTAAGAGAGGGGGAGACGGGGGGGGGGGGATATGAGATTAAAAAAAAGGAAAAGAATTAGTGGAGATAAGTAAACTGGAATTCAAGAAGGAGATACAATAGAAGGAATGGAGGAATGGAGATCAAAGGGGGTGAAATCGGGAAAAGATAGTAAATGGTGTTGCTGAGATTCTAGCGGGTTTTAATGGGCGACGAGGAGTGGACTTTTAACTTGTAAAACTTCAGCAGGGATCTCTTTTACAAACATGGCGCTAAATATTGATCTTCCATTTAATTCTTTTTTTTTTCTCGTATGAACTGTATTTTATCAGCTCCTTTTCCTCTTACACATTTCCCTTGTCTCTGTCTGTCTCCCTCCCCCCCTCTCTCTCTCTCTCTATATATATATATATCTATCTCTCTTTCCATCTTACTTTCCGCCTCTCTCTTTCTCTCTCCCCTCTCTGCCTCTATCTCTGTCTCTCTATTTCTGTCTTTCTCTCTCTCTCTTTCTCTTATTTATTATATTACATCCTTTGCACATTGCTCGTATCTTCTTTCATTAACCTACCAATTGTATTCTATCCATCCATTTAACTTAACAATGAAATATAAATGCATAGTTTTGAAATGTAGTCATAGCTCTAAAAATAATCAATGGCATGTCTGTTCCTAATCAAAACGAAAATATTACTACAATTAAGTACAATATTGACTTCAGATATACGAAACATACATCTATTGCGGTTATGCATATACAATCTTTATTCTACAATGTCTCTCAAATTGACAATTTATCATTTTTCAGGCACAAATGTTTTTCTACGACAGAAAACGACTTAACAAAACGATGAATTCGAGCTTTGACATTAAACCCCCAAGGATATTCTGATTGTACGGGAGAATTTTGACACGATTTAGTGGTCCGATCATGTTTATTATGAGAGCGAAATATCATCTCACATTCTTGTATTCTTCCTTAAATTCCTTAGAAATTTCAATGTTATTGACATGATTATAGTGACTCTACTTCTTTTGAGTATGTATTTCATTTTAAGTTACTTTCATTCATGCAAATGAAGTCTATCTAAAGGCAGGCACGGTCCCCTTTTTAATTTGAATACGATAGCAAATACTTTCTAGAACATGATGTCTGTAAGATGAGAGATAGATTATTTAAATTGCCCTTGAGCTGATTTTTCGAAATAGTAGCAATCGTGTTTGTAATACGCCGTCCCCATTGTCGACCAGCGAACATGATAAGACGGTCATATAGTCAGATGAGACCTCGAGGTTATAGTCATTGTAAATGTTTCAGACCTTATTCTGCTACCAGTTATTGAAAGTTATTCTGGACACGTCAATATGACGATTTTTTTATCTATTAAAGTCTTAAGATAAACGATCAACGTTTATTGAGACATTTGGTGGTACCATTGTTCACGTTCAATAAAGATTCTTTTCAATTCAAAATCGTCATCCATAGTTATTGAAAATTATTCTGGACACGTTAATATGACGTTATATCCATTAAAAGTTTTTTTTTTAAATATTCACAGTTTATTAAGACATTGGGTGGAATCAATGTTCACCTTCAATAATGATTCTTTTTTTTCAATGAAAATAATAATTAATAATGAAACGAGAAATGGTAAATCGAAGGATTGATTTCAAGGGAATCCTATATCAAAATCGCCATCCATAATTATAAGTTTGCTTCCAACATCAACTTTTAAACTGTCTTTTCATCATTCAAAATTCAAGTTCGGACATTTTATGAATCCTACATCGAAACCAAGGTCGGGTCAACACGAAAGACGTAGATTACCGACAGCGTTGTTTGAAAATCCGTCGAGCGCAGTGACGAGAAACTCCCGAAGACTTTCTATAACGGAGCAAGTCCTTGTTGATGACGCGTTGGAGTCAAAGGTCACTTGAGACTGATTGGTGTTATATCGACACTGTAACCATGGAAGAGACGGGAAAGAAATACAAGTGGCAATACGTTAAATAACATAATATGACGTAAAGATGTGTAAACATGTATGAATTATTTGCAAAATGGCAACACATTTTGCAAACTAATGGGCGCCTTTACATGTTTGAAACAGAAAACTGGCGCCAAAGTAGTGCTATGGATCATCATCATCATCATCAAACAGGTCTGACTCAGTGGTTGTCCATGAGACCGCTTTTAAAAAGGCACCTCTGACATCTGTAAATGTGCATTGGTATATTCACACTCCTCTGATCAAAGCAATACCAGGAACTTCATTCCATATACATTGGCATTGCTTAAGCATAATAAGAGACAAGAATAGAAGTACACTGTGAGGGTGGTAAAAAGGATTACCCAAAAAGGAGCTTCTTTTTACATCTCCGTGTAGGAAAGTGCTTAAAAATGAGACCTTTTCTCTAACAATCGAGTGTATCACATTGACTTTTCCAAAAGTACACTAATAAAAATAGATAGCATTTTGATTTTATCGATTGTTTAATACAAGTCATCTACGATGTCTTTCAGCGCTTACAAATGTGTTATTACCCGGTAATAGGAATCAGGTTCGCCCACACATAATGTATGCATATTCTCCACTCCCTGGGGAGCATTCCAACTAGGCGCTATTTTAAAAGTTCTCCCATTGCCGAACACAGTCATCACAAGGACCTACGCGTTCTACCGGGCGCCCATTTAATACCTTGGGTGAAGAGAAGCAAATTACTTACCCAACAGTTATCACTGGTCTGCATTAAATATTCTTTCAATTGGTATAGAATCCTTTTCAAAGATACCAGTTTTTGATTGATAACACTATCATTTTCTTCTGTAATCAGATGTGCAATGCTCCTCTCGAAGAAAACTGTAGTGTTAATATATCTCTCGAATACGGTAAATGACGTTATCTGTGATAAATCGATAGATAGAAAGATAGATAAATAAATAAATAAACAAATAGATAAAACAACAAAACAGTTGAGATTTTAGGAAGTCACCGGTGTTTATACTCTCATCATAATCATTTTGATATAAAACACATATATAATAATTTGCACAAACACACGCACAAACAGGCACACAACTTTCCTACCATTTTCGTATATATTTTTTAAAAACAATTTTGTTTTATTTCTCCAAATGTGTAATACAAACAATAACATACAATTGAATAAAATAAACGTTTTCAATATCGATTGCTTATATATAAACATAATTAAACTTATTTGCAGTATAATAACTTAGCAACAAAGTAAACGTATAAGTACCTAAACATAATATATATGTCAATTGTAAATGTTATTCACTTATATATAAATACAAACTTAAACAAATCTGGAGGTAAGTTTACTGGAACAATGCCTGCTCCTCCCTGCCCCTCCCTGCCCCCTCCCTGCCCCCCTCCCTCATACAAACACACAAACACACACGCACTCACGCATATACACACACACACACACACTACTCACTCAGTGGATGTCTGCTAACATCCTCAACTCAAGAAATATACTATATAAAACACACACGCACACCCACACCCACACAAACGCGTACGCATTAGCTTATCTGGTGTTTCTACTTTCTTTTAAAGCAGGCTTTCCGTTTAAAAACTGAGTAATTAATCAAGGAGTATTTACATTTATCTTTAGAATCATTTCTAGATCGGCAAGCGGATTGATTGACTTACATCGCTCCAGGTGACGTTATGAACATTGGTGCTAAGCTGAGATGGTACGGGTGATATTCCACACTGTGTTAAAGGGTTTAGTGGTGACGTCAGCGATGAACATAAGTCCTGGTTAAATAATTCAAAGATATAACATTATTTTTTAGTTGTACTAACAAGGGGAGCAGGTGACCCAAAGTCAAAAGGCAAAAAGGGGAGAAAACCCATTCCGTTTCAATGATTTTAGTATTATGTGCATAATCATAGTGGATTTTCATTATTTTAAGCGTCTAGAGATGGGTAGAGACATAATAATGTTCAATTCAATTCAATTCAAATTATTTTATTCTTGAACATCAAATAAAACATCAGATTGTACATTCGTAAAATTACATTTGAACAAGAAAAGGAGGACAACAAAAAGTATACAATTGAAAATAGGAAGCCTCCAAATTATTACATTGTGTGTACATGTCAGATGAAAACACATTGTATACACACACGCCAAAAAACGTAAGTGCCGGACTGGGATTCGAACCTTTACATTCACCCAAAGAGTAATTAAATTGTAATAATTTAGTTGGGAGAATTAAGGAATCGGTCAAATCTGTTTTTCCCAATTTTTACCATTAATAATGGTCCGTCTTCACTCAAACTTTCAGATTATCTTGTACATCCAGCATTGAAGTCACTAACTTAGCACCATTTTCTCTCATCTGAAGAATGTTACTAAGTCCTTTTATTAATAGGTGACACACTTGTAAGCCTACTAAAATGTGCCTGAGATTGATTTTTGAAGTCTTTGGTGCACCCCACCAAAACAATTGCAAATTATACTTACATTTGAAAGGAGGTTGAGTGTGGAGTTACGGGCTAGATCTACTTTCTTTGAGATCTCATAAGATACGGCCCTAGGACAAGGCACTGACGTCGTAGCTGACGTCACGGGGTGAACCATCCAATCTAAGCTACATATTAGCAAACCTGCATGGACCAAGAAAGATAATTGACTCCGAGATGATAATTGCAGATCAACAAATCGGTGTTTAAATCAAATGGAAAATGACTTAATGGCCATGTTCAAGTTAACAAAATCAAAGATTTCCAATTCTTGAAGACGTTTTTTTCTTCTTCTATAATTATAATAAAACAAGTGTAAATATACAGATTCGGTGGATAGCCCATTTCCGTCGATAATGTTACTGTTCTTCAATGGGGTCCAATGAATAAACAACATAATAATGCAATAATAATTAAATCAAAATCAAAATCATTTTCAATTTCGGGAACAAAATTCGAGAAAAAATGGAAACGTCATTATTATGTTGAAATTGATGAATTAATTTTGAGTTTCCTAAATTTGTCCATCACTGGATGTTATCACCAAAGTATAGTTGTTATCCGCTCGCTTCGCGCATGGTCCCCCGGCGAAATCTCCTCGTAACAAAATCACAGACTTTCGAACAAATCACACTTTGGCTATTGAATTAAAACTATTATTGTTATTTATTAGTAATGTTAATGGCAATATTAAGTAATTGGCGACACCTGTGCCTGGGAGGCGAAGATCGGACTGAATCGATGTAACCCCAAGTCGCGTCTCTCCTTTCGATATCACTGATTGTGCATTACCCATTGAAAATTACTAACAATACAAGGACGTACTATGTGATACGAACTGGATTTCCACGGTATAGGGTATTGAAATTGCACTTGAGTTGATTTTCGAAAGTCTTTGCGGTCGTTTTCTGTGCGCCTGTGTATTCATAATCATGCATTGATCAGTGGATGTTGGATTTGGAATGGCGGCAAATATATTTATCACAGCAATGAGCACATATTGCACTATTCAGGTAACATTCTATCAGTGGTTTTTAGATATTTAGACTATCAAACAGACTAGTTTTAATGAAATTAACCAGAAATCACATTAACATGTTTTTCTTTTCTTGTAGAGGTTCTACATGCACCTTAAAAGGGCTACTAGCCGGAATGCTCCCCAATGAGTGGATAAGGTGCTCTATGACGTGCAGAATAGCAATTAAATCCAGTGACTGGCGTAATAAAATAATGCTGTACGCGTTTGGACAGTTAATGGTAAAGCGCTATGTAAGAAACCGCTATTATTGTAACAATAATAATACTAAATACTATTATTAATATTTTAATTATTTTTGTTATCAATATTTTATTACTATTACTATTATTATTACCATCATATTCATTATATCACTTAAAGATATCGATATGTGCTAACCAAACGAATCGAAATTTCAAGTTGGGAAAATAAGATAAAATTGAACTCACCCACTATACTCCATACTTTAATCCTTTTACAGGAAAGAGCCGCACTTTTCCACTTGATCAGATTGAAATTTATGAACTCCATTTTTTAAAGAACTATCAAAGCTGTCTTTACTGAGAGCTGTACTTGCTAACTGTGAACAACTTACTCACTTCTGCAACAATATAAAGACCTCATAATTGGTATGACTTATATATATAGTTACACCTAATACAATTATTGATAACACCCACCCCTAAACAAATTGACGTGGTTTAATATTTTTGTTTTAATCCCTTTATTGAATTTCTTAATAGGTTATTATTCCTTCTAAAAAAAATCAACCACCGGAAACCTGGAAATAGACTTGCTCACGGAACAAACATCACAAATTTTAATTATTTATGAGAAATAAATATAGCACGGGGAACAACATCAAAAGTCAGATCACGACACTAATTTCGACAGAGATTAAAAACCGTCTGATGTAGTGATAGTAGCGCTTGACTGCTTTTCTTGGATGGCATTAATTTTATTGGAAGTAATCGTGACCAGACGACAACGTGGCTACCCTTTGTATGAACCTGTAACATTTCACCAATTCCAAGAACGATATTACGAAAGGGACTTATTATTAGTGTCTAAGTGCTGTATTGGCTCTTTGATTTCCCTTATAGATGGAAATACTCAACATTCTTTTAAAAATAATCAGCTAATTAAAAACAGCTAAGCAATAGATGATGTTAAAGGGACAGTTGAGTAGTTAAACGCTTGACACCCACAACACGTTTGGAACACTCACTTATCTCAATCTTTAAAAAAATACTGATTTTGATTTACTTTAGGATTTTTTCTTCTTCAAAAGTGTAATGTATGAATGGGCTCGTTCGGTCAGGTTGCTATATATAATATACACGCGTAAATATATAAATGAGAGGTAGACTTTCTAATTGTTATAGGAGTTTACTCAAACTTTCATTGACCTCTTCCTCCCATTTTCTGCTTTCATTAAAACCAACTTTATATATCAACTTTAAAGTTTTAACGTCCTCAAGACCTTTTACGAACATCTTGAGCACATTACAGTATGGCCCGCATTCTCCGAACATTTGAAGATTTAAAACCGACGATTAGTTTATGCTCTTGTTCAAAATAATGAGAAGGGAGTCTGCGCTCTAAGTTTTCCTTTTGTTAAACGTGATCTTATTATCAGATGAATTTACGTATCCTGATGGGGGTCTTAAGCACAATCTCATGATGAAAAAATGAATCAGAACTTTAATGTGATTTGTTACTTAATGAGATGAATGTTAAATGCGGGAAAACATTAAAAAATATCTTGTCATAGCACGTTTGGTAATCATATTTCTTTTTGACATCAATATGAATGACATTTAGCAATGAAAATGCAGTGAACTTTGGGTTAGAAAACTCCGCCATTTTGTCTAACTCTTCATATTCTTCAACACTGCCTTTCCTTGTGATGGTAGAAATAGGGAACATGATACTACACAAAGCTGTTCCAATTCTTTGAAACTAGATGTGGCTAAAAGGTGCACAAGGGCAATTATTAATAATAAAAAAGGGACATTAGTCAATGTAACAAACGGAACTTATCATATTTAAATGGGGGCATTTATCAGGGGAGAAAGGTTTTGTTTAAAAGGAAGGTATTAGGGGCCATTAATAGAAATTTAAAAAAGTTACTTATCAGAAAGACAAAAGCCCCTTATTTGAAAGGAAAATGGGTACCAAACATACCAAAAAGGGCTATCATCAGAAATGACCTCTTAAAAGGAGAAAATACACTTACTACAAAGGAAAAGGGACACTTGTCAAAGTACAAGGGCACCTATCATATGTGGATAGGGAACTTATCAGGGGTGAAAAGGGACACTGGGGACAAAGGGGGGCGCTTATAAGGAAGAAAATGGAACATTTTCCCTACGTAAAATGGGCACTTTTGGGGTAGTTGATAAAAGTGAAGCTCTAGTTTTATTTCTTTATGATTTACATTAATTTCTCTCTTTCTTTCTCACTTCCAATTGTCCTTCTTTCTTTCTTTCTGATTTCATTCTTTCTTGCTTACTTTCATTTTCTTCCTTTCTTTCTTTCCATTCTTTTTTGTTCATTTAAATTAATTAAAACGCCCAGCAAAATCATATGTGCATAAAGGGATTCAACTTAATTGCACCCAAACTGTTAAGGTGAACTATCGTAATGATAATTGTCCATCCCCTAAAGCGGAATCTCATAGTTTAAAAATAAAATCAAACACAGCATCGGCGCGGAACAGGTTATGACCTCCTATGATAAGATAAGAGGAAAACATGGGATATCCTGGCTCCATAAATCTCAAATGATTTTTCTTCTAAAGCGACAAGGAATCAATAAAACGAAATTTTCGCGGAAGAAGTACGTACATTCTCACGTGAAATAGAAAGGGTTTGTACATCCTGCAACGGATGTCCTTCAATGTACTCGGACGTTTATGCGATAGTATTTTATCAGACATGTATAGCCTACCAAGAAAGCTGGTTCGGTATGGTACAATATGACACGGAGTGAAATGACGTTATTCGGATTGAGCTTCAAGACTGGAATATCAAAGCATTGACCGAATATAGAAGGGGAATGCCACATAACTGGAACATACGTATTTTCCAGTAATGTGGCTATGTGGAAAAGGCCCGCAATAAGACGTGGGTCAGCGATGCACCAATGGCGTGGCGTCTCAACCGACGTGCACGTGACAACCGGAGCTGCGCTGAGCTTCGTGGCGTCACGTATAGGCCTACGTACGTCCTTCAGGGACCGGTCAAAAGCATAACTATCTGTCGTTTCTCGTGTCCCAATTCGAACTTGAATAAGGTCACGCCATAAATATCACCTATAATTAGAGTCGTGTCTTTAATTCGAAATAGGACACGACGGGTTTGTATGTTTTGTACCGGTTCCTGATTCCATACATTTTGACATTCGCTTACAGGTGCACAGTACCCGATGACATTTGCTATGTGTCTGCTATACAACGATTGTTCAGACATTAAGGCCCAAATTCACGTAAGGGGTCTAAATCATGATTAAAAACAAACAAACAATCAAACAATTACAAAGTCACAGATTTGAAGATAAGTACAATTAAATTGAAGAATCTTAAAATAAGTACATTACATTATTACTGATAAAAAACATATGGTTTTAAGGGATCTTTTGAAAGTGGCCAACAAGAAACAGTTTTTTTTAAATAATAAATGTAATGCTTCCTGGGAGAAATTTCAATTATTATTTAGACATATTTGTGGTGGTAGAGTCGCTGCCCGGCAAGTAGTAGATGCAGGTTCAAGTCCCACTGGTTCCAAGATTTTTCTGACTTGTTTTCAATACAGATCGATCAATCGATCTTATTTACTGGGTGTAAGCCACAAATATGTTTAAATAATAAAAGAAACAGTTTAGGGCAAAATCAGGAGCAAGTTGAAAATGTAGATGAGGGGGCTCGTTAACAATTATTGGATGTTTTCAAATTAATCTTCATTGATATTTAAAATGCAGCGGGGAGGCTCTTGCGCATATTGAAAATACTACTTCCCACGTTTAATTGTTAAAGATTCTTCATATTGATTAGTTTTCCATGAAACACTGCTTCTGATCGCACTTCCTTATATATCGTGAACTTTACATTACCACAGGCGAGTAACCAGGTGGGCGGTGGGGCGCCCCCCCCCCCTAAAAAAAAAAAAAAAAGATGCCGGCCCCAAAAAGAAAAAGGATAGAGAGGAGAGACATAAAGAGGACGTAGGAAGAAAAAGGAGCAGACAAAGAAAGATGAGAAAGACTGTGTTAAAAAGATTATAAAAGAAACAACAGATATGCACCATATATTATCCTTTATTAAAAAATGTAGTTGTGAAATGAGCTTTGAATTCTATAGCCATCAGCCCAGGCATAATGTGGCAAATAATGACCAACATTTTCCCGCAACCAATTATAGAAATTTTATGATGGAATGCTGATTGTTTGGTGATTGGTTGATTTAACGTCAATAAATGTATCACATGCATTATGCTCATTTCTGAAGATATCCTTAGAAGAAGGGAAAAAATCGAAATCTTTGCTTATTGTACAATGAATCAAATATTATTTTTGAAAAATCAGACAAGGATCAAGAGTCGAGAACGGTACAACAAATCGTCTTCTTTCTATAATAATCTAATGAAACGTCAGAGCTTCCGCGCTGCGCATTTACCCCCGCCCCCCTAAAATCAAATCGTAGCTACGCGGTTGCATCACCATCCTGCTATCAGCGCCCCCACAGCCAGAAACCTTTGAAATCCTACGTAAGTGAAGTCAACCGAAATTCATTGATATATTTCAAGCAGTACAGCGAATTAATTTGTTTAATCGTTATTTATTTCAAAAGAGAAGATGATATTCATCATTTAATCAATCAAGTTTCTTTGGAAAGCTTCGATAGCACCCTCCCACTCCTGAAATATACTGGCTAAGATATGAAAGAAAGAAAACAAAAGTGAAAATTAATCACTTATTAATTACCAAAACGCAATTAAGTGCATATTAAATCCTTCAACCCACGAAAAGACAGAAGTATTGACCGAATAGAAGGGGAAATCCCGCAGTAAGACGCTAAGACGCTGGTCATTAGCGGTGAACCAATGGCGTGGCGTCTCAATAGATGTGCACGTGATAACGGAAGCAGAACTTCGTGGCGTCACGTACGTACGCACTTCAGGACGCACCCTTCGATTGGGACATTATTATGGAAGCAGGAACCGGTGAAAAGCATAACAGTTCAGAACCAACTGTCGTTTCTCAATTTGAATTAGGACACGACGTAAGATGTCACTTAGAATTGGAGAATTTGGTGTCGTGTATTCAATTCCCAGGTTTTGACCAGTTCCTGCTTCTATGGCTAACTGGCTAATAGATGAAAGAAAATAAAAAAGGGGGAAACTAATCCGTATTAATCACTTATTAAGAACGAAGATGCCATTTAATACATATTTAATCCTTCAACCCACAAGCTTATTTAGGGAAGGAAATTGACAATTTCTAGGAAACTGGAAAACAATCATTGTGACGAATCTTTTATATTAATTAAACTTCACTTTTGTCTGGAATTAGGAGCTCACTAAAGGTTTATGATATACATACGCTCCAAACTGCCATTTTTATGTATAAGTATACACTTCCAAAACTCTTCCAGCATCTTTCTTAAACTTTTATTTATTAAATGTAAACGTACACTCATATTTAACTCGACATGATTGATTACCATCTTAATAATCCCAAACTTAGTTTAGCCCTACGATCAATTAGACACCATCGACCAGATATTTGGAATAACTTACCAAACCATATTAAAACTAGGACCTCCCTTTATTATTTTAAAGCTTATATGAAAACATATTTGTTAACTCAGTATAGTTTACTAGATCTTACATAGACATTTAAAATTATCTAATTTGTTATGTCTTGAATATGAAAAAGTGGAAATAAAACAAAACAAACAAACTTAAGGGTTTGTAAAAACAAAAACAAATTCACAGCTTGATGGTACGACCGTGAAAGATAATAATGATAATATTTATCACATTAAAAAAAATATATTTGTATCAATATGAACGGATTATTCACATAAACATTACAATGATTATTAATACAAACTTCCCTAATGTACATCTTAACATTTAAAAAAGGGTGTTTTTCCCAAAGCAATGAGTTATTTCTACTGCATTGTGGTTTATTAAAGAATATACTTATCATGGTTTGTTAAGCTGTAAAAAAAAGGAAAAAGTATTATAATTGTTTTTCTTCTATAAACTAAGGATCCCTTTCGTTCTCATCTGTTCATTATTTACTTCTTATTAACACGAACACAAATTATTTCACCGGGGCTTAAAGCTTTACAAGCTTGCTTTCATGGAGGTCCCATCATATTTCTCTCAGTTAAATCAGTACTCTATATTGAACACTTATATTCATGTTATTTATTGTGTATTATTGATTGATTTATCACACACAAACAAATATAAAAATTGTACTTTATTTTTATAAGAATATGTACCATAAGAAATAACGAAAATAAATGAAATGAAATGAAATGATCTCCTTCGCCTTCTTCATCAAAACATTCGAGCATAGAAAACCATGGTAGCATTGGTATGAAGTCACTTCCTACCCTAGATACACCTCTTGTGTTTGTTACCAAGATGATTTTTAGGCCACCTTTTGCATAATTTTCTTTAATATCCTGTTTTTCATCTGTTGCTAGTTTTTCTTCATAACTGTTTTTAAGTATATATGTCATTTCTGTAATTCTTGTTTTATTTTTTTGTGTGATTCCTTTATATATCATTTTGTATTCATATCTTTATGTTTAATACATATAGTCACGAAAGAAAAGGAGTACATTTGTAGAGAAAGAGGAGGAGAGAGGAAGTGATATCTGGACAATGTGTAACCATGATAACAGCGTTTGAGAGAAAAGGTAACAGAAATAGAGATTTGAAAAGAATACGACAGAGATTAAGAAGAGTTAGAAAACAAAGAGCGAGTAAGATGAGAAGTAGAGAGAGAGAGAGAGGGGAGACGAGACAGCGAAAGAGAGAGAGAGAGAGAGAGAGAGAGGGAGGGGGGAAGCAATTAAATCTATAAGCAGAAACAATGAAACAGAAACGAATGAACCGCTCATTAACCTAGACTCATGTCTGAGATTCTTGTAAACATGTTTTGAAATTACTGTTGAACTTGTTATTTCTCACAAAGACCAAGCCAGAGATAATGTATTATAGCTTGATGCAACTTAATGATCGCTGCTATGTCGGGCAAGTTTCAAACTATAACTTGATGTATTCAAGCTTTTTTGTCAAGAATATATCAGATTTGGGCAAAGATTGATATTCTCTCAATAATCGTATACTCTTTCAATTGCGATTCAAAATGGAAGAAAACAATAATGAGCTAGCCAATATAAGCTGAAAATGTTAATCACTTTATTTATGACAGGTACTCAAGATACTCAACGTCCGTATCGAGCATCGTCCAAAATAAATGAAAAAGTCATCTATCGACTAAAATTAGCCCTGGTACAATTTGTTTTTAACGCGTGTCTTGTTATGATCAGGCATTGCCCGAAATAGATAAATTGACACGCTTTAAGTTCAGAGCAGGCATCTCCGAAAGGTTGGTGAAAATGTCAATCGCTTTATCTATAATTGGAAATGAAAGCTCAGTTTTTAAATCATTGAAAATGGACGGAGACATCGTGACGTCATACTACGCAATGACGTAATAATCCGGCTGATAATGTAGACACATTTATGATGTTCCGAACAAACAGGTTTTGAAATGTTTGAGGGGATGTGATTTTTGTGTGTGAATTCGTTTTAATCATTAGAAATGGACGGAGACATCGTGACGTCATACTACGCAATGATCCGCCTGACTGATAATGTCAGGGAGTTATGACGTCGGGGGGGGGGGGGGGGGAGGAGGGGGAAATATATTAATCCTGTAACAACCATGTAGCGGTACCCACTAAAATGCGAGAAAAGAGCATGCTCATTTCGATATGTTAATCCTTCTTATGCCTAAAAATTATCTGATTCTCCTCCTTCTCATTATCGTTAATATCACCATCATCATCATCATCCCCATCATCATATCACCAATTTAATCTTTATCATTGAAATCATCATGATAATCATCTTCATCAAGATACCCACTATTTTATCTATAAATTTCTTTTTTGTTGGGGGGGGGGTGGGGTCAATAAATACCCCCTCCCCAATCTGTATGCAGGAAGAATAGATCACCATGTGATATTTACAAATGGATTGTTGCATCTAGAGTAATAACTAGAACATAAAATGAGAAGAGGGGGAGATTAATCTTGGAATACTAGATACAAAAAGAAACAAGAGCAGTATTCAGCATATTCCAGATATATTTATTGACAAAACAAAACACTGATTTACATAATTCAATGACTGATGATAATGTATGAATAATTCTATTTAATAGAGGACAGGAAATTTAAAAGTTAAAGTGATAACTTTTCTACTATTCCTGGACAATTGCAGGACACAATGCTAGTTTGGAAAAAAAATCCACTTTCAAGGAATATTTCCAGAGTATTTCATTATATGACGCAATTTCAGAATACGCTACATGTATGTTACATACGGTACTATGCATGTTGGTGTATTATAAAGCTGCGACAGCTGGTGGCTCTAATACAAGCCCGAGACAACCACTATTCTTACATACACCTTGCATCACATGATATTTGTAGCTATTATCACTTACCACATTATAAATATACATTCATTAAACATGACATAATGGGATACAAGATCATACTGCTGACCTTGGTCTATCTTGTATTAATATTTTTTAACTTTAGAGTTGAACACGGGGCTTCTTTTTTTTTATCTCTCTTTATCTCTTATGTGCATTAAGCATCATCATTTCACACCAATAATTATGACAATCATTTATTGACGGCACATGATACTATATATATACAATATAATAAAATCTCACTGGAATTTCAAGGTTTGATAAAATATTACAATAATTTATGTACAGAATCATAAATATACATTACTCTAAGCCTCACGAGAAGCATGATGCCTTTGCAGAAAATATGGAGCAACTATAAGGGACACATAGTTTTCACTTCACGTTGTAATAAAGTACAATGTTAAAGTCAGGATCACTTAAGTTAATCCTTTAAAAAACGTCCCTGTATACAAGAATGATAGATTCCAATGAAACCAAACTCAATCAGAGAAAACTTTCATACATAAAATAACTGCACAACTTTGAGTGGAAAGTTTTTAAATTGTGTTAAAGGCACACAAACTCTAATGCAATCTTGTGCCTTTTTCAATATTCTATTCCTTCTAACATTTAAAGAAATTATAATTCAATCTGCTAATAGGCAGTTATTTGGATTCCTCCTCTAGTTTTCTATCCTCAATCAAGATGTTTTTCAAAAATAAATACCAAAAATATTTGGTTAAACTGTTTTGATCGCTTTGTTTGATGAGACCATTATGGTCTGGACATGCTGAATACATTTACTGCGCAATTTACACAAGATTCAGAACATTCTAACCATTTCTATTCATTACATTTACATGATTGAAACTTCTCTAAGAAAAATAGTTACAAGTGCATCTGGATTTCCATAGAATATTGCTGGAATATTTTAATTATCCAGTTATGATCTCATACTTAATATTTTTTTGAAAGTCAAAGGTTAAACTGAAGCTAGCCACCTTCTATGTTCAACCAACACAATCACTATGAACAAGACGGACAAAGAAAGCGACAAAATATACAGTTCCTCAGGTAGACAAAGGAACATCCCTTCACTTCTATTATGTAAAAAATGAATATGCATGTGACACCTGTTCTACACATTTTTACATAATAGCAGTGAAAGGATGTTCCTTTGTCTACCTGAGGAACTGCATATTTAGTCCGCTTTCTTTGTCAGTCATGTTCATAGTGAATGTATGTTGAGAGCCAAAGAGAATTAACTTCAATAATATTCAAAAGAGCAGTTATGCCGTTCTAACTCTTAACTACACAGGAATCTTGTTTGTTCTTTTGGATTGATAATTTTATTTTGTTTGTTTGTTTGTCTTACCCAACTGATAAGAAAGCATGTGTTTGCTCTTAAGTAATCAACCAGGGGACGGATAGCTTAAAGTCCTCACTGAGGGACTTGGTAAAGAGGATCAATGCTTTACTAAAGGACACTTGCTCACAGACTTGGTTTCGAACCCTGGACCTCCCAGTTATGAGACCACTGGTCTACCACTGAGCTATTGAGCCTCCTGTACAGATAGGACGTTCTTCACAATCAAAAGTTTGGTGGGACTAACAAGCCACATTCTTGTGAAGGTGGGATTAAAAAATCAGTCTGTATTTTACTAGTTCAGTTAAACCTGATTGCTAGGTCTATAAGCTAGCTTTTAAAAATGGGAAAATAATTTGGGCATTGATCTTGCTTCCTTTGTCAAATTTTACTTAGACTGAGTTTCCACCCATCATTGGGTATAAAATTAAGTCCTCAAAAGGACTACGGAAATATGTAATGGGGGGGGGGGGGTAGCTTGGCGAGAGTCCAACTTAATTACATGGCTATTGCTCTCTTGATATTAGTACTAAAATATGGGTCAAAGTCCTGTACAGGACTTAGAACAGGTCTAGATTTTGAGGTGACTTGCCAAGAGTCCAGCTTAAATTACCATCTTATTTGCCTCTCAACATTGGTTCTATTAGATAACTGGTCTAGGTCCTCCACACGACTTAAAACAGGTCTAGATCTTAGGGGGCTTGGCAAAGGTCCAGGTTAGATTATCTGGCCATTGGTACTGGGTCTGGGTCCTGCACAGGGCTTAGAACAGTTCTAGATTCTGGGGTGCCTTGGAGATTGTCCGTTTGACAAAAACCCCTCCACTTCCTGCTGACACCGGACGTTTCTTCTTCTTCTTTGTCTTCTTAGGTTTGGCCTCTTCCTCACTCTGTATTGAAGAAAAACAAATAATAGAGGAAGAATAAGATATTTATCAAGAATAACTTCCCTATATCAATTAAGAATAGTAAGACAATCAACAGATTTAAACGACTATATAACCAATTTCTTTTTAAACTTATAATGTCAATGTTCATGCAATGTTTCCACCTTCTTTTCTCTGTTTTTGTAATCATCCCTTTTTTTGGGTAATGTTGATTTTATGTAAATTATGTACCAAAGTTGAAGCCATTTATGAAATATTTATGATCCTCACACTTTAGATATCTCATTATAAATGTTTATATTTGGAGGATTATATAATATTGTTTTTATATTGACTTGGAAATAAATAGATGAAATGAAATGAAATGAAAAGAAAATGTACATACTAGAGCCTTGGCAAGGGGTAAAATGCTCTCAAATACTTAGAAATGCTTCATGGCTTTGGACCAAATCCTAATGCCATATGTTTGAGTAGTCACATGGACCACTATTTGTATCAAGTGCTCTTCATTACTCAATTTAGTAATTTTTAATGATTTTGATGACATCATAACACACAACTAATCTTATACGTTACATAAATCAATGATTCGGAATAGCTTATCAATAGTTTTTATTTCACAATCAATGATGCGTGACATGTGCTGAACTTTATATAAATCACATTTTAATTAGAGTTCAAACAATATATGTCTGCAGAAAGTGACTTACATATGCTACATTTGAAGCTCTTTCCAGCATGGCATTAAGATGCTGTATCTCTGCCCTGCATTCATCCAACTGAGATTCCAGTTTCTCTCTCCTCAGTCTCTCATACTCCAGCTGTGATTCCAATTCCTTCAACATCCTTCACAAAGGAAACAAACATATGGATCAATATTTCATAATAAATTCATTCAGGGACTCTTGATACCTATTGCCACCTATCTTTGGTCCGGTGATCGCAAGACACCAAGCAGCCCAGCTAAGAAAACGTGTGACTGATCACTTAGCTTGAGAAAGTCCACAAGAGTGGACGAAAGCTTGCACAACAAAATTCAAGGTTGGTGGAAGCTTCAAAACTACATTTTATGACTATCCCCAACCGATGAAAGTTTTCTGTATAATTCATTCATTCTTTATCATTTTTTTTCTTTCACCGGTGTCTGGAAAGGAAACCACTTGAAATTACGACAACCCTCTAGTCTCTCCTCCAGGGCCCCATTCCACAAAACTTGTCATCAGTGACAAATGACAGTCTTTGTTATAAGCTACCTAAGTCCTTGCTTCTGATTGGTTATCAGCAGATTTTTGTCATTTGTCATTGAAAAAAGTGACTCTCCTTCACAGGATCCCTCAATAAGATATTAAACATTATATTTTTGTTCAATGAAATCCTGTTCAGTGATTGGTCAACAGAGCACCACGGGACCCAACATAACATTGCTATGATGTAACAGTGACGTCATCCATGGTATAGTGCACTATACCATGGATGACGTCATATATATGCGATCGATCAAGATCAATGTGCTATCGGTCGCGATATGTCCGTCTGCGCTGCTCTCACCAGCCAGAGCACTATACAAAACTTCAGTGACAGTAAACATTATTATTAATATTTAATATATAAGGTTGGTTTGAAAAATATAAAACAAATATATCATGCACTATTTCAAGCCACTAGTGAAATTATGGATTCCTCGGCGACAGAAGTAGCACTATTCCTGCCACCTCGATCCAATTTCAACTAGAGCCTCTCAGTGCATGGTATATTTGTTTACTATCAATGTCATAATCGCAACAATATCTCTTCTTTCAACATTACTTGTATTTCTATCTTATTAAAAAATAAATATTAATGACATATTAACAAAGAATGTTATTCAGTCAAACCTGCTTTAGCAACCACCTGCATAGAAAGACAACCTGTCTATAAAGACCACATTTAAATGTGTACTACAGGAATCTGTACATAAAGACCACCTGCCTATAATGATCACTTTTCATGTTTCTCTTGAGCGGTCCTTATATACCGTATATACCATATATACAGGTTTCACTGTAATTAATAAGTTCAATTTAAATCCATATTTTTCCCCTTTTTAATTCAATCTTGCAAGGAGTTCTTTCAAGAGTTTGAATTCTCAATGCTAAACTTACCTATCACTTTCTCTCTCCCTACGTTGTTGTTCCCGGTCTTCATCTAGCCTTCCTCCAAGCTGGTGGAAATTAGTCTTAGCGATGCCGATGAGTCTTTCTAGCTCCTCAACCCGCTTTATAGCTCGGCCTAGCAAAGAAATAGAACAGAAGCAATGTATTAAAAATCAATGCTGGTATAGCAATTACCAGTTACCAAGAACTTGTTTAAAATTAAATTTAAAGAAATTCTCATAATACCAACTGATAATTTAGAAATTCAGGCTAAAGTAAAAGTTGTCAGAGTTGTGTCTGTCTTGTAAGTGTGACTAAGGCACTAATGAAAACATGACCTCCCTTCCTTGTCTTGCAGATAGAGGAATAGGCTCTCCTTGTAGGCCACGAACACTAAATGATTAGTGGTTCTGTCGTGTGCCTCCTCCCCTCTTCTTCTCACTCCACTCCCCCACCATAAATAGATAAGCCATTGTGTCCTTACCCCTTGCTTCTTCTTTCTGTCACACAAGACGTTTGTCACCTGTGCCCCCTACCCCTTCCCTTCCCCTCCCACTTCCCTCCCTCTCATAGCTGCACCTATATGTCCTTAACCCATGCTTCTTCTTTCTATCTTTAGGATAGATGGAGACTCTCTCCTTCGATGCTGTGATTCGTTGATCACTCTACAAGTTTCTCTTGAGACCCCTCCCGCCCCCCCCCCCCCCCAGCTACGCGGCAACATAGAGGACGCCCGTACCTCTTGCTTCTTCTTTCTGTCTTGGAGATAGAACAATACTCTATCCTTCCAGGCCATGATCAGTTGATCTCTGAAGAAGTTTGTCATGAGCCCCCTCCCCCTCCCATTCCCCCCTACCCTTCCCTCCCAGCGTCGCCACACCCTAAAGGACACCCTTACCTCTAGCTTCTTCTTTCTGTCTTGGAGATAGAACAATACTCTATCCTTCCAGGCCGTGATCAGTTGATCTCTGAAGAAGTTTGTCATGAGTCCCCTCCCCCTCCCATTCCCCCCCCCCCTTCCCTCTCAGCTTCGCCACACCCTAAAGGACGCCCTTACCTCTAGCTTCTTCTTTCTGTCTTGGAGATAGAACAATACTCTATCCTTCCAGGCCGTGATCAGTTGACCTCTGAAGAAGTTTGTCATAAGCCCCCTCCTTCCCTCCCAGCTTCGCCACACCCTAAAGGACGCCCGTACCTCTTGCTTCTTCTTTCTGTCTTGGAGATAGAACAATACTCTATCCTTCCAGGCCGTGATCAGTTGACCTCTGAAGAAGTTTGTCATGAGCCCCCTCCCCCTCCCATTCCCCCCCCCCCTTCCCTCCCAGCTTCGCCACACCCTAAAGGACGCCCGTACCTCTTGCTTCTTCTTTCTGTCTTGGAGATAGAACAATACTCTCTCCTTCCAGGCCGTGATCCGTGGATCTCTGAAGAAGTTTGTCAGAAGTGCCCCTCCCTCACCTTCTCTCCTCCCCCCCCCCCCCACCTCCCAGCAACATCACGCCGTAGAGGACGCCCTTACCTCTTGCTTCTTCTTTCTGTCTTGGTGATAGAACAATACTCTCTCCTTCCAGACCGTGATCCGTTGATCTCTGAAGAAGTTTGTCCTGTCTTTCTTCAGGGTCAGAGTAACCACCCATCACCTCTGCATCGGAGTCTACACAATAGGAGAAATTGAAAAAGACATCAATGATAAAAAGAATACCTTATTTTTCACAGGAGCTCTATATTATTCATAGGAAAGGTAGGATTGCCTTGAAGCCATTTCTCTATGTTTAATTGTTATACATGCTCAAGATCTCTTTTGGAGGTTTCATAGGTAAAATAGATTAACTTTTTCTGCTTATTAAGTACTTATTGTTCATTCAGAATTTTTTGTTTTCACTGGTCAAAATGTACAGAGATCGTTTTTACAGCTACAATTACAGTAATTGGTAACCTAAATTCTTAACAGCTGGAGTTGGATAAGATATTTGAAATAAGTTTTTTTTTTAGATGATGCCGACAGTTTGAAGAAGAATTTTTTTTTATAGTATATGTAAAAGCTCAATGTGCTATAGTGGTGCGTGATAATTTTCCTTGTCTTGTATTACCTGAATCGTCTCCCTTGAGTAGCTTAACACAAGCTAGCTGAGCAAAGCGGTGGGCTACGTCCATAGGAGTTTCTCCAGCGCTGTTCTGAACATGAACTATCAGGAACAGAAGAAAACAAGTAGAACATATTATGAACAGCCAGATACAGTGTGTCGTACTTGAGTCATGGTAAGCCAATACCTTTTCTTTAAAAAATATTTGATTTGATTTGATTTAGCTTTTACTATTGAGCAAGGGTAGGCTCATCAGTTTTAATACTGTTCTTCCTGAATCATGCCAGGCCTGCAATTATTATTACCCCAGCATTGCCAGCATTGTAGAGGTGTTGTGGTCGAGTGGATATGTCACCGGACTGACGATCACAAGGTCCGCGGTTCGAGTCCCGTCCCGGCACTAATGTCCTTTGGCAAAACATTGATGTACTTTTGCCACTCTCCACCCAGGTGTGAAATGGGTACCCGGTAGGATGCAAAAGCCAATGTGGTATGCTTAGCAATTTGAGCCCAGTAGCTCTTGTTGGAATGCTCCCCAGGGAGTGGAGAAAGTGCATACATTGTGTGTGGGCAAGCCAGAATCCGATGACCGGGGGTAATAATGTAAAGCGCTTAGAAACTCGGACATTCCCGACGTATTAAGCGCTATATAAGCAATAATATTATAGGTACCCATTTAATACACCTGGATTGAGAGGGACAAGAGTGGATGAAATGCCTTGTAGAGGTGTCGTGGACGAGTGGATATGTCACCGGACTGAGGATCACAAGGTCCGCGGTTCAAGTCCCACCGCGGCACTAATGTCCTTTGGCAAGACATTGATCTACATTTGCCACTCTCCACCCAAGTGTTAAATGGGTACCCGGTAGGATGCGAAAGCTAATGTGGATAGATTAGCAAGTGTGCGCTTGTAAAAATGACGCCTGGCTGGAATGCTCCCCAGGGAGTGGAGAATGTGCATACATTGTGTGCGGGTAAGCCTGAATCCAATGACCGGGGTAATAATATACTTATCTGTAAAGCGCTTTGAGAGGGCCTCCGGTCCTGAAAAGCGCTATATAAGAACGAGCTATTATTATTATTATTGTCCGAGGATGTCAGCAAAGCAAAGATCAAACCTAGGACCTCTCGTTAAAAAATTAAAGAGCCTCCACATGTATACACAGTCAGCCTCCGAGTTGAACAATACACATGGAAACTGATTGACATTCATGTAATCAAATCTATGTTCATGTTAAAGCCCCACTGCATGCTCTACTTGCGCCCTCTATATAGCAAACAATGCCCAATCGGTGCCTGCCATGATCCCCTTTTCTTATGTTTATTGAGAGCTGATTTGATGAGATAACCACCTGTCAGTGATCTTGCAGGGAGGTCTAATCCCCCTGGCCAAACTAGTACAGACGGGCTTTGAAAACCCGAAGAAAGTTACTTGAAAATTTGGCATTCCAAACTGTGGAATCAATAAAAAGACATGATTCAGACTATTTGGAAAATTGTGTTATACATCACACTTTATACATAACAGCAGGAAAACAAGACTTTCACAACGTTGATTTGAGTTCATATCTTTGCATAAAATTATGATTGGAATGAAAATTGAGTTGAATACTATCACAGCTCAATTAAGACTGCCTTTATTCACCAAAGGTAAGATAACACCAGATAGTAAAAGAAACAATTACTTACTGTTTGCACCCATCTCTACTAGCCATTGAAGACATTCCAGTTTACCATTACCAGCAGCTAAAAGGAGTAGACAAAAGAAAAGAGTTGAAATAAGATGATTTTAATTAATTATATCAAAACATATACAATCACATTTATACAATGGCAATTTCAGCAGGGTTTGGTACTAAGTTTTAATGATTTTCTTTAGACACAGAGAAACATATGTAGCACTAGTGCACTACAAAGCTGAAACCCTTTACATTTTTCTTGAAAATGCTTTCATAGTCAATGAGACTTATGTCTTAAGTTGGGGAACTTAAAGAAAAACTTATTTGTTCAAAATTTGTCAGGGTAGTACAGCCTTAAAAAATAAATCATGTTTACGGAATCCATAATGTTCAAGGGAAGTTTCTAGATTGCTAATACAAGAAAATTATCCTTTAATAATCACCTCTAGTCACATTGTTATGGGCCTATCATAGAAAGAAGAAAACCCATAACAAATTACGAGCTTATCGAGGGGTCAGTGAAACAAAGACGTAACTCCGTTTTGGCCATTTTGAGAAAAAGTAGTTTATGTGTCACTGAGCACTTGGGCCTCAAGGAGTTAAGTCTTTGTGTTTCCTGGAAAGCCCACATTTACTGGACAATTTGATATCAAATACTCATTTTGGCAAAATATGGAGTTACGTTTTTTTGTGTCACTGAACCCTCGTTATGTAGTCCCAGACATACCTCTGTGTGCTGGGGTTGAGCCTTTATCATCTTTCTCATTGATGTTGACCACTCCCTGTTCAATGAGCAGTCTCAGATGACCCAGGTCACCGCTAGCAGCGGACATGTGAGCAGGGAAGGCCAGATCTGAAAACAAGGACAAAAAGAGAGTCAAGCATTACATTATGACATATAGAAGGTGAGATCTGACACCACAGCAGAGAGTTGATTCAAACATTGTGAAATGACAAGGGCAATTATAATGCTTCTTTTACATACTGTAATTAAATGACATATAAGTATTTATTCTTCGATTTATAAAGAATATTCCTTATTCCATACAAAGAAGTGCTGAGCTTCATTTACCATATTAAAGCATATTTTCAGTATCATAACACAATTTTCTACTTTCCTGGTCTACTCTAAATTATTAGCAGCACTTAGTCGAAGAGGCGCAATAGCTCAGTTGGTAGAGCATTGGTCTCGTAATCCGGTGACCCGGGTTCAAAACCAAGGCGATGCGCTAGTGCCCTTTGGTAAGGCATTAATCCTCATTACCAGGTCTCTCGGAGAGGACCTATAAAGCCGTCAGTCCTCTGGTTGCTTACTAACAAGCATTTATGCTTTCTTATAGCAGTCAGGTAAAATAACTACCACTAACCACCACCACTTGCTTTCCACCAAAACCATACTCCAAATGAATTTCTTCCACTAAATAATCATCCATATTGTTTGGCTGTTAAGGAGATGGAGTGCATTTCCAAGTTTAGTAAGTTATATTTTTTTCTGATCAATGAAAGGGATTCAAATAAGAACTTACTTTCTTGGTCCTCTGGATGATCTCTCTCCCATTCTGATTATAAAAAAGGAGAAATAAAAAGAAAAATACAAAAGTGACGATAAATTCATAAAAACACTATTATATGTCTCAATCTGTAAGATATCAAGGAAATACTTTCATTCACTACCTTACCAATCAATGATGATTAATTAAAAGAGTATTACCTGCTCTACAAATTAAGGCAGATAAGAGAAGGTTTCAACAAAAATGAAGAAAAAAAAGTCAATTTAAACTAGATGGAACTTCGACTGCGCGCAGTCGAAAATGATGCCTCCGTCATGGAGCAAATTTACAAACCAAAACAGAAGAAATTTTTCAAATTCAACGTCAATTGTAATCCATTATCAGGTTCTCAGAATATTGTGATTACAAGCAATTTCTCATATACATATATGACCCTTTGATCTTTGACCTCATGACCCTAAAATCAACTCAGTTCATTTGCTCTGCAAGATACATACATGATCTAAGTTTGGCAGGAATCCATCAATCTGTTCTAATGATAATGCGATCACGAGCTGTTTTTGCATACATAATGAGCCCTGTGACCTTTGACCTTCGACCTTATGACCCCATAATCTACTCAGTTCATTTGCTCTGCAAGATACATACATGATCTAAGTTTGGCAGGAATCCATCAATCTGTTCTAATGATAATGCGATCACGAGCTGTTTTTGCATACATAATGAGCCCTGTGACCTTTGACCTTTGACCTTGTGACCCCAAAATCTAATCAGTTCATCGGCTCTGTAAGATACATACATGACCAAAGTTTGGCAGGAATCCATCAATCGGTTCTTCAGGTAACGCGATCACGAGCTGTTTTTGCATACATAATGAGCCCTGTGACCTGTGACCTTTGACCTCGTGACCCCAAAATCTAATCAGTTCATTGGCTCTGCAAGATACATACATGACCAAAGTTTGGCAAGAATCCATTAATCGGTTCTTCAGATAACGCGATCACAAGAACGGGACGTACGGACGTACGGACGGGACGTACGGACGTACGGACGTACGGACGTACGGACGGACGGACGGACAACCCGAAAACATAATGCCTCCGGCTACTTCGTAACGGAGGCATAAAAAGGCAAAATGATTTGATGTGTACCATAATTGCTTTGCTTTCAACATTTCCACACTATATGCCAAATTTAGCATACGTCTCATGAAGAAACAATAAAATTATGGTAAACAAATAAAACAAAAGTTGATCTTTTTCTAATGCTATGTGTATACATACATTCCTATGATTAAAATAAAACTATAGTATACCTATAAATCGAGACAAGACATGGTAACTAAAGTTGTTTCACAAATATTGGAACATATATCCTGACAAAGACAGAAATGTGCTAACTCATATCATTTTGAATAAAATTGATGCCTTTGGGCATGAAACAAAGGTAAGATGAAGGTAACAAGGATCACTATCAAGTTTTTACCGACTGCATTGATGTAGTCCACACAGTGCTGTTTGTAGTACTGAGATGCAAGGGTTTTGGGCGTGTCACCGTTATCGTTGCGTGCACCCAGGGTGTCGCTGATGGTTGCACCGCTACTCACAAGGAACTTCAGACATGGGAGATGACCCTCTTGGGCTGCTAGGTGAGCTGCAAACAAATGATAGCGATAATAATTGGATTGACTTTAAATCAATATTACTTAGAAAGTTAAACAAAACCTTTAAAATGACTGTACCAATGCCTCAGATTCTGAAACAAAATCCTGGATTTAGCTCATGCTGCAATGAAAATTATAAACCTTTAGGTCAGTCAGGAATCCCATGAATTTTACAAGCCGATCGTCTGTCTGATTATCAAGATATCTATGATTGTAGATCGAAATTTCACAAATCATTTTCCTAACGATTTTTATAACACTACAGTCTATTTGGGAAAATGAGTATGGTAAAACCAGTCACTCAAAGATTTTTACTTTTTTGAGGCACTTCATGATCATTTTGAAGCGCAATTTTTTTAGGGCTTCAATATTACACCATATCACAGACTGAACTGAACTGAACCACATTTCTACTTGGGTTTCAGGACATTTTTTGTTATCATTTATTTCATTTCATACTCTGTAAATGTTAAATCACCCATTTAATGCTTGGGAAGGGAATGAGGGGTTGAATCTATATCATGATAGCTGTATAAAATACATTTTAAGGTTCCTGGTTCCCCTCCGGGTGAACCTACAATGATGTACGTACCAGGAATGTTGCCATTGCCATCAGCCTCATCTGTTCTTGCACCCCACTTGAGAAGCAGTTGAAGACATCCCAGACGACCATGAAATGCTGCTATGTGCGTCGCTGTCCAGGTGGTGATGTTCTTCCCTTCGTTGTCCTGCAAAACAAATTAAGAGTGCTGGTAATACCTCAGTCACACTGCCAAAACGACTCCAAAATGACTCTAAACTGACGCTAAATCAACAGATTCTTTGCCATTCATAGTAATGTAAATCATTGTTTGGCCTGTTGCCCGTCTGGGGGGTGTTTCACAAAGATCCTAAGTCGAACTTAACTCTAAGTTGGACTTTAACATTATGCAGAGCCATTTGTAGCCTTATAATAAAAAATTCAAAAGCAAAAAAGTATTTTAGACTTTTCATTAATTCCAAATAAATAACATGAAATCTCTTTGATAATAGAAAACTATGAGTAATTTGAATCAACATTTTATGCAATTATAAGATTAACTTTTACAAAGTATTTTCAAAGGTGCTAACAGCTAGCTTTCCATATTTAAGTCCAACTTAGGATCTTTGTGAACACCGCTTTTACAGAATTCCATGAAGCACAGATATTTGGTAGGATCATTGAAACAAAATGTACAAGGATATCCCCTTTCTAGATTAGACAGAGCTGCATATTTTAGCCTTGCAAAACAAATAGAAATCTTATGCAAATACACATAATTTCTTAATTCTTGAAATGAGGTGCTACATAAAAGGTTGCCTGGGTACGTTTTTATCCTTTTCAGGTCACAGATTTTGTTGTCATTTCAGTTTTCAAAATTGAAATAATCGCTGGTACGGCAAACAATATTAATAATACAGCTTCCTGTGTAGTTTTTCCCCCCTATTAAGTACTGTTATTGTTATTGCTTCCACAATCCCACCCCTGGCTAAATTATCCTTTTCTTAATTTGCAGGGACTTTTTCGGGATTTCCCATATTAAACAGTTGAACTTTTGTTGATTCTTTTGTTTTTTGTTGGATTTGAGAGCTCTTTCAGTTTTCCAGAGTTAATTCACTCATGCACTCCCATGCATCCCCCCCCCCACCACTCAACCAGGGGGATGTTTCACAAAGATCCTAAGTCAAACTTATCTCTAAGTTGGACTTAACAATTATGGAAAGCTGTAGCATCTTTGAAAAATATTTTGTATAAGTTCTTTTAAAAGGCAATAAAATGTCAATTCAAATTAGTCATATCTTCTATTATCAAGGAAATTTCATGTTCGTGATGTGGAATTTATAAAAACTCTATTTACTTGCATTTTCACTTTTTAATATACTTTATTTTAAGGCTACAAATGGCTCTACGTAGTTTTTTAAGTCCAACTTAGAGTTAAGTTCGACTTATAAGATCTTTGTGAAACACCCCCCAGTACTATAACTATCCAACTCACCGTTCCTGCCCTGAGTATTGAGCTCAGAGTGTATGAGTTGCCGTGGGCTGCTGCAAGATGGGCCGGCGAGTTTCCTCGGAGGTCGCGAGCATTCATGCTGACCCCTTGGGCGGTCAGCGCCTGTATGCACTGGTCTTGACCTCTGATAGCCGCTACATGGGCAGGTGTCCAGCCCTGGGGTGTGGTGGTCGTAGGGTCAGCTCCATGCCATAGTAGCCAGTGAAGACACTAGATAGGAGAACAGACAGTTGATAATTAGCTTGCTGACAGCCAGATGGGATTTAACTCTACGTCGAATGAGGCCAAAAAACAAAAATAATGTGTTTCTCGTCCGGACTTTAAAAAAAAAAAGAGGAGGCAGGGCCCTACTATATATTTACTATTTTTAGCATTTTTTTTCCAAGAAGGCTGCCATGCCAATTATAGCTGGCCAAGCATATTTATTCACAGTTATTGGTATTGTGAGTATACTGATGCAATGTATGACACAACAAATGATTTGAATCACTTTAGAAGCTATTTAAACAAAATGTACATCATAGGCTTTTGGGGCTTTTTTTCTTCTGAATATTAAATAGTAAAAAAAAAGGAGGCGGGCGGGGACGAGAAACATATTTGGCCTAACGTCCTTTTAGACAGTATCTGTTAATAAGATATTCTGGATGTATAACCACCATAGATTCTTTGTCTTGCTTTTAATTGTACATAATGTTCAACAGTATATCCTTGATGTGACTAGCATGAAAATATAAAAAGGGTATTATATTGTTGTCCTTAACATCCTCCAAACATCCTACTACATGACCCAGGTGATATATCAGTTTAAAATATGAAAGAGCTTAAAATCTATTAGTTTACATAATTCTCATCACAGTAATGATTTTAAAAAGAGTTTCATAAATAGAAATCGATGCGTCTCTAGCTCCAAAAACTAATAAGAGTTTTTTTAATCACATTTATGAATTCAATCATCATTACAAAACTCCAAATATCTCAAAACACATAGAAGACAGGATTCTTTGCATGTCTTCAAGCTCAAGTAACTTGTGATAGAAGTTGTTTAGGGTGAGGATTTAAAAGCACCTTAATATGATGAAAAGATGATACAACCCCCGCTATTGCTATTTACCTCTAGTGCTCCACAATGACACGCCCAGTGAAGTGCAGTGAACTTGTCCTTCCGGTCGACCTCATTGATACTCGCTCCTCTCTTCACCATATTCTCAAGCTCCAAGACATCGCCATTCTGCACAGCTTCATGCACGCTGGCCATCTGCTTACCAACTGTGAAGGAAATAGAAATGGTTATCAAGAGTAGCGCATCAAGCACCGGAACACACTTCTTGTTCATTCTTTCTGAGTAAACTGCAATATTGAAAACGCCTATGAATTTCTTAAGCTACTAGTCACGTAGAACTTTAGCTTACATCTAGCGCATGCACATTCCGTTGATCCCGTCTCAGCCTAAATTCTTCCTAAATTGGCATCTACAAGGGCTGTTCTGACTGGCTATCACTGGTTGTCATTCGCTCAACATTATTAATGCAAGGAGAAAGATTTTCTGTTTGATCTGATACAAAAATCATGACCAAATTTGAACATTTTGTTTAAACTCTTTACCAATTTCAAAATCAAAATGCTTTGTATGAGTAAAAAGAAGAGTCCAATACTTATAGGCAATAGCGAACTCTGATTCTGATAATTTTCGCGATAGAGTGAAAAAGTATCTCATAAGCTCCCATAATTTTTGGCAGAAACCACCTGAAACATGCCAAGGATTTGTTGGTAATCGCTATATTGGAGGCTCTACACCTTAACTCCCGTTAACGGCCCGTAAAAATCTAGGTAACCTGAAAATGAAATCTGTCTCTGAATTCGATGTTTGTTGTGAGTTTTGCAAACAGCAACCTGCCCAAACTTTCTGTACTAACGATATAGGTTAGTAGTAGTATCAAATGCATGCAAGTTACCCGCCTGAGCTAGGCTCATATTTTGCGTTCTAGCCGTTGAAGTAATTTTTGTCCGAAGTTTGGCAACGTCTGAAGTTTGACGGTCTTACTCTACAAACATTTTTTAGGTTTTGTTTGCATCATTCTTGATGCTACTTACTTGCTAGGTGATATCAATGTCCTATTTCATGTTATCACCTAGCCCTTTAGTCTAAGTCTAAGCCAACTTAATCTAAGGCTCAGTATGCCAACCCCGCGCCCATGGACGTGGTGTCATGTCCCCAACAAACGTCCAGCCCTGCGGGGCTGGGGCACGCAAGGCCAGGCGCAGCACCACCGTATGCACTGGCAACGCCGAGAGGCAGAGCTGCAGACAAGCAAGACGATCATCATATCTGCTGGTCCGAGTCATATTAGTCAATCAAACGTTGACACAGTACTTTCAAAAGATCCTCACACTCACATCATTATTTTGCTACAGTAAATGATAACGAAATATTTACATACCTGGCATATTTGTTGGCATAAATTAATCAATTAATTATATAGGTCGAAAAATGCACACAGTAACCATATAACAACATTGCATTCACCAAGTTACGAACGTAGAGGGCGTAAAGAATGGGAAGTTTTATGGACTGTGTAGTTCGGAAGATATATCTCTATGAAAAGTATGAGACTGTGTCATTGGAGCAGGATTAATAACTAATATCAATAATATCAATAATTGTTACAAAAATGCTCCAGGCCTCCTTTCTTCTTTCCTTGTGAACAATTCTGGACTGATATAGTCAAGACAAATGAGGGTCCCTTAAACACTTGAAAATAATCTTTTATAATTTATTACATTTTAATTTGGGGGAGTTTTTATTACAAACTGAGGGGCTAATCATAATTTTGAACTGTCACGCTTAACACACATTCGAGTGAATAAATATATTATCACTCTGCCCACGGGAGGCCAAGCCCATGCAAGTCTGTCTATCACAATGTCATATGCCTCTGACCTTTTTCTCTCTTCACCTCCCTCTCTTCCTTTTATCCCCTCATCTCTCCCCTCCCTTCTCCTTGTCTCTCTTCTCTCTTCCCCCTCTATTTTCTCTTCACCCTCGCTACATGGGTGGATCCAGGGGGCGTGGGGCGCATGCCCCCTTTTACCTTAAAAAAAATATATATATATTCACCTCCCACCCTCCCCCCCCCCTCCCCCCTCAAAAAAAGTTCATACAAATACTCATTCAGAAATGCCTCAGAATGTATAGAGCATCTTAAAGCCCCACTGTCCTAGTAGCTACTTGCTCCCTCTATATGAAAACTTCCCAAATCGGTGCCTGGTTGGTCCCCCATGATCCTCTTTTTCTTATGTTAGTTAAGAGCTGAGTTGATGAGATAGCCACCTGACAGTGACCTCGCTGTGTGGTCTAATCCCTTCTGGCCCAGTAGTATTGAAGGTCTTTAAGGTTCAACATTTACCGCACTGACCCCACGCCGTAAAGGCTTCGCGCTCGCAATTTCGTACATTTTGAGCCCCCGTACCGTAGCTACCTCTTGGAAAAACCTGGATCCACCCCTGCTCCCCCTCACTTCCCAAAGACTAATTTTTTCTTACAATGTAAAGAGTGAATATGTGCACATCCTTAAATAGACTTTATTTTTAAAATGTGAAAACCTCAATTTTGTTCTATGTTCGTTATTATTTAATTTCTGTTTTGACAAATTTCAGGTAGCAGTTTCTACCCTTTTTCTAAATACTGCTGCATGCTTAAAGGTAAAGAACAGTATTGGAAACGCCCCAATTTCAAAAAATGAAATGGAAGCTCTCATTACCAATCATGTGAAAGAATATGTTTTGACTAATACATGATGATAAAAAATTTGCCGGGAAACTGCCTACTAATTCATATATTTGGTTAATTTGTTTCTCTCATGGTCTGTGAGAGATATAGGGTAGTCCCATATACATCTTTCTGTGTATAGTGCTTGTAACTTTACGAAGACAGGGCCAAATTTCTTATCATTTTGATGATTCCAGAACCTTGCAGATACTAGATGCTAGATGATCAACCTTTTCTGATCGATTCCACAACGTTTCTTTCACAATGCAATCGCATGACCATAACTGGTCTTTACCTTTAATGATTATTATCTGAATCCATTTCCCGTTTTTACGCTACGTTTTAATAGATTTAATGATATAACTTGAAGAATTCGATTAACTTAAAGCGAGAGTAAATCGGTATGTCTCGCGTCTCTCCCTTTTTTTTGCTTCATGTTGTCAAATAGGGCAATATGTATGCCGAATAATATCCCAAATTTAATTTGCCGTGTAAGCCATATGTTTTAACAAAAGTGGAATAGATTTAATACAAAAATACAAGAATTCGACTAACTATAATAGCGATAGTAGATCGGTATGTCCCTCGCTTCTAGCTTGATCTTTGAAGCGTTTAGTATAGGCGAACCTCAAGACATTCTCCAGGGGATTAATTGTACATCGAACCGGCAAGAAGGAGAAATATACTTGTATTGGAGAGAGAGAGAGAGAGAGAGAGAGAGAGAGAGAGAGAGAGAAAAAAAATATGTAAAACAAATGTTTTGAATAAAGTAACAATCATTGAAATAAACATAGTATCACTATAATTATGTAGCTGTATGATGCTATTAGGACTCGCACCGTATAATGTACTCTCCTCAAATTCCTTTAAACTTAGTTTGTAAACGCACCTTCTAACATTTTGAAGAATTGTAATATACACTGTACCTCGGACACGGATCAGTATGGTTTGATGACGTCAAATATTATTCATAATTGTTATCATATTGTTATAATGATCACCTTCACTGGAAAACGGGGGCACAACCAGACCTTAATAAAATATGTACCTGTTAAGAAACAGATCATTAAACGAATTAAAGAATTTTGAGGAAAAGTGTATTATGACAACCCCAACGATCGCGTCAGGTCATTAGAAGGTGATTAAGGTGAATTAGAGAGAGAGAGAGAGAGAGAGAGAGAGAGAGAGAGAGAGAGAGAGAGAAAATAGAGAGAGACATGGGACAGAGAGACGAAAGAGACAGACATTCAAACAGAGGGAGATACATATTTCCTTAAAACAGAAAGAGAGAGAGGGAGAAAGAAAATAGTATCTGTACATATATATTTATAGAGAGAGAGAGAGAGAGAGAGAGAGGGAGAGAGAGAGAGAGAGAGAGAGAGAGAGAAGGTGGAGGGGAGAGGGGAGAGGCACGTAGAGAAGAAAGCAAAAAGAGACAGAGAGACCAAGAGACAGAGACAAGTGAGAGACCAATAAATACGAAATGACAATTATGGTGCTCCTTCTCCGAAGCGGGGGCACAATCGAAATGATAATAATCGAAAGAATAAAAGTCAAAGGATATGTGTGGCATATGCCCAGCCCACCAATCACGCTAAATCATTATACGTCATTAGTAGGTGATTATGTTGAATGGGGGACGTGATGGCGACTCCTTCGTTGAGCCTGCTAATCACTTCTCTTTGGCATACGGTATATTTAAAGGAGAATTGTGTTTTCATTTCTTTTCACTTCAAAGAATATTATTGTTTATGCATTCGAAATTAATTTTCATAGGATTCGTAGGGATAACAACATATTATATTAAGGAATAATTAATATATAGACCTACTTCATAAGGATTTCTTTGGCATAACCTTCTTAGTGAAAGAGTCATAGAAAATGCTGTAATGAGGAGAAAAAACAAACATCAGTAGAAGCAGGGATTTGGAATAGAGAAGGAGACAAATGGGATTTAAATTGACATGTTTTATTATCGAAATTGCATAATAAATGAGGTAATAAAGAGAGAGGGAGAGGGAGAGAGAGAGAGAGAGAGAGAGAGAGAGAGATGTAGGTGGAAAGGGAGATAAATATATATAAATAGATATAAACAGAGGTGATAAAGAGGGAGGGAGGGAGAGAGAGAGAGAGATTTGGAGGGGGCCAGGGGCAGAGGAAGAGAATTAGAGAGAGAGAGAGAGAGAGAGATGGGTGAAGAAATGCATTGTTTATGAGAAAAGTGAATGAAAGATAATCACAGCATATGCAAAATAATTTTCTTGACCTAGTAAAGTATAAGTTCTCTTTTTGACATTATCGTCAGGCACGTAGCCAGAGTTTGATGTTTGATGTTTGGGGGGGGGGGGGCACATACATGTAATCGATCGAGGTAAAAAAGGGGTCTAAAAAAGTTCAACCGATCTTGGAAATTTTTGGGAGGCACGTGCCCCCCCCCCCCCCCGTGAGGTGATAAAGAGGGAGGGAGGGAGAGAGAGAGATTTGGAGGGGGCCGGGGGCAGAGGCAGAGAATTAGAGAGAGTGAGAGAGAGATGGGTGAAGAAATGCATTGTTTATTAGAAAAGTGAATGATAGATAATCACAGCATATGCAAAATAATTTTCTTGACCTAGTAAAGTAAAAGTTCTCTTTTTGACATTATCGTCAGGCACGTAGCCAGAGTTTGGCTACGTGCCTGATATTATCGTACTCATAACAAACCAGATCTTACCTTTAAACAAGCCCTATTCATTAGTCCTCTTGATCTTTGACAGACAGCGAGAAACAATATAATGTGGCAGTTAGGAATTAGAAGTGAAGACATCATTTACCAGTCACATCAGAGGATCCAAAGTCGTTTTTCCAAAGGTTCATTTTTCCCGAAGGTTCATAGTTCTGAAACACATTATTCAGAAGATAATTAATTCTGAAACTGAAGAGTACTGAGAACACAAGGGTAATGAGAACATTTTTTTTTATCCCGCCGCCCCCCCCCCCTCCCCCCCCCCCCCTGAATCCGCCAATTGGTTACGGACATGATCGTCCAAATATGACGTATTTTGGGGGAAACACGATCGCAACAGCTTACTATACTTTCGAAAAATCATCTCGAGGGCAATTTTAATAGAAATCGTGTTCGGATTACGTCACTGTATTTATCGCGCATTTCAAAAAGTGATGGACCCTGTTTAGCGTCCTTTTTTTTTCGAAAAATAGGAAGGAGGAGGCCCTTTTTTTTTCTTCTTCAAAATGGCCGCTCGGCACATTCCTTGACAGTCGGGCTATTTTTCAAGATGGCGGCCGACCGTATTCTTTTTTCTCTTTTTAAAATCAGAAATAGATCCATTTTAGCAGTGTTTTTCAAGTTTTTTTTTTTTTTTAATTTAAAAAAAAAAAAAAAAAAAAAAAAAAAAAAAAAAATTCAACAAAAAAAAAAAAAAAAAAAAAAGGAGGCGGCCCCCAAAAAGGAAGCGGACGGGGACGCTTAACATGTATACTGTTTTTTAAAGAAGTTGTGTTGGGTAAAAGTATTTTTTAAATGTGGTTTTATAATGTATGTGTATTGACTTGATTCCTTGATAAGCACTAGTTTATAAAAAGTGGCTGCATTTTTTATTTATTTCAAAAATCTGTCAAGAAGGGCAATTCCCCCCCCCCCCCCTCCTCCTTTCATGACTTGTGGGTCTGGCAGTGTGACCGACGTTTAGCGGTGGTGGTAATATTAATACAGAAGCTAAAAATCAAGGCCCGTGATTGTCTGTGATTAGACATGAGAATGACAGCACTGGTGCCACGGAGCTCCAGCCCATTGGAGATTTGATCGTCTCGTGCTGCGAAGCGAACAATCATTCTCCGATTTCTAACACTGTGTAATGATTCAGTTGTAATGATCCTTCCTTGATCCGCGATTTAAATGGAAGAACTTGTTAAGGATTTGAGGATGAAGAAAGACTGCCTAGGTTGGTAGGTGACAGGTAGTGTAGATATGACGTGATAATTGGGATACGTGAATAAATACGAAGAGACTATAATGAGTTGGTAACAAGAGAGCCGGAGAAGACAGCCGGAAAGTATAGACTAGGGGTTTAAGGTAGAAAAAGGAGGAGGGGGAGGAGGGGGAGGAGGGGGAGAAGAATAAGAATAAAAATCAGAATGACAGAAGAAGAAGGGAGAGAGAGAGAGGAGGAGGGGGTGGAGGAGGAGGAGGAGGAGTAGAAGTAGAAGAAGAAGAAGAAGAAGAAGAAGAAGAAGAAGAAGAAGAAGAAGAAGAAGAAGAAAAAGAAGGAGAAGAATACACAATATCTATTAGGCGCTTAATACGGGTGTCTCTAAGCGCACCATAGTTTTGACTAAAAAAATATTTATCAAAATTTATAGTAAACACAGTGAGATCAAACATACACAAGGTCAACGGAGGAAGAAGAAGAAGAAAAAAATGAAGAGGAAGAAGAAGATGAAGAAGAAGAAGAAAGAGAAGAAGTAGAAGAACAAGAAGAAGAGGAGGAAGAAAAAGAAACAAGATTAAGAAGGAAAAAATAGACAAAAGAGAGAAGAATAAGAAAAATACCAAATTATTAATTCCTTTACATAATCATTCTCAAGTCATTACTCATTATTATAATATTAGAAGAAAAATTGTATCAGTGAAACTGCAAACAACAAAATGAGATCGAGGTACGGTGAAAAAAGAGAGAAAAGGGAGAATGAAAGATAAAGAATATGAAGAAGAAGAAGATGAAGAAGAAGAAAAAGAAGAAGAAAAAGAAGAAAAGGGGAAAGGAGGAGGAGGAGAAGAGGGAGAAGGAGAAGTAGAAGAAGAAGAGGAGGAGGAAGGAGAGTTAGAAAAAGAAAAAAGAAAAAGAAAGAAATAGACGAATGAGAGGAGAAAAATAATAATAAGGAAAAAAAGGAGACGAAGTAGAGAGACGTGATGGGAGAGTATTATATCTTATTTGCATTATTCGTTAGTACACTACTAATGGAAGAGAGAAAGTGAAAAAAAGAGAACAAAATAATTTTGCATATCTTACAAGATCAATTATATGAGAGAACATACGAATCGGACAGAGATTCGAACCTTCAACCTTCAATTCTTAAATGAAACAATGGATTGCCACATATCTTCGATATTCGTCACCATCCTTCTTTTCTTTTTATCATGAGGATGTAAGTTATGAAATTATCTTTAATTCCTTAACATAATTATATTGAAATCATTATTATATATATTTATTACATCAAAACAAAAATTGCGTGAATCAGTAAAAAAAAAAGGAAAAAAAGAAGAAGACCAAAAAGACCCCCAAAAGAAAAGAGATCGAGGGACGGTGAAAAGCATGAAAAAGAAGAAGATAATTTGAGGTGCTTGCATAATTTTATAATTAAATAGAAAAATCCCAAGGCCTAAAGAAAGAAAATAAAGCAAGATTATTGCATTTCGGTCATGAACCGTTTGACATTTTTGAAAAATCAAAATTTGACATTAGTAAATGAGAAAAGCAAAACAACAATCTACATAAACAAATTTCAAGTAATCATTTCCTCCAATGTCACGGAATCGAGTGATATGAAAGTAAGCTGAACTTTATCATAAATATATTCCGACAATGAAAAAAAAAAGTGCTTTTGGGGGGAGACACGCACAGGCTATAAAAGCACTTACAAATTGAGGAGAATTACTGTAATTACACAAAAAATGAATACATAGGAATTGGCTCCAGTGTAATGATTGACTTATTCCAGATGTACAATGTCCTATTCAATCATAATTTGTACAGTGATATTTTCTCTTTTCAAGAGATAATATTCGCGCGCCTTGTTTTTTTTAATGCGACCTTCCCATATCGTCTCTGCCTTTGTGCGTATATCCTGTGAGTCTATGGATATTATGACATGTTTTACGATGATGACTGAATCAAAACAAATCCAATTGAACTATATAGAAAGAAAGATACAGAGGAAATGATAATACGGAGAGAGAGAGAGAGAGAGAGAGAGAGAGAGAGAGAGAGAGAGAAGGAGAGAGAGAGAGAGGGTGAAAAAAGGGGAGCGGAAAAGGGCCGTGAAGAGCCAGTATTCTGGAGACCAGTGTCGGTCTGGTGCTCCCGTCCTGGCGTCGCTGCGCCGCGCTACGAGCTCGTGCTTTTGAAAACTCTTCCAAACCACGCAGTTGTTAAACAAAGCGACTCAAATCCCCTCAAATCCTCCTCATCCGTACGACAGATTCAAAGGATCTTCTTAGAACGACAAAACAAAAGACATCCTAAATAGGTGTCTTCGGTCCCACAGCAATCCTACAATGGTATGTTTTCGTTATAGAAGCGCCAATAATACCCAAAACAAGAGGCTTGCACGAGAAAGAGATAGAGTGATCAAGAGAGACAAAATAGAGAGAGGGAGGGTGGATCGCTTCGTGATTCGTGCAAACTTTAGGAGATATAGAACAGACGAGCAACTGATACAGTCGGAGAAAGGGAACGAATAAAAATAGAAGCCAGCGGTCCTTTTTGTGATGGATTTTGTTAACTCGTGCTTTTCAGTGATATGTCGTTAAATCGAATCGTCTGTGCTGAATTCTTTTGTAGTTTATTTGCTCAAAGTAAACCCAACTTGTAAAGGAGTTTGAATTTGTTATAATAAACCAAAGTTACGTGATCGAGTCACGGCGATTGAAAGTCAAACATCAGTTCTATTCTCCAAAATTGTATGTTTTTTTCATCTGAATTCTGTCTTCAAATTCGCAAAGTCAGTACTCGCTGAGTTTTAAGTCGTGGATGCTTATATAAACGGATACTTTGGAATTTTCACAAAAGGGTAAGTCTCTAAAAGCCATTATTATCATTCAATAACTCTCTTCTTACCGTAGCCGATTCTACTGGAAGCTGGAAGGGCGTTAACCCCATCATTTCACACAGAGTTAACACATATTACATTTTGACACTCGGTAGATAGGAAGGAACAGCCATATAGAATGATATTGATCAGTTTTTGTACAATTGTTATTTCATGACTTTATTATGACTTATGATTTCATGAAAGCAACGGATTCTGCTCAGAGTCAAAAAGACGTTAAGCCATATCTATCATTTCACATAGGGATAACGCCGTTATAGCTCTCAATATTATTCAGTCGTAAAAGTAGAAGAGGAAGGGGTGTAGTCAGTCGTATATAGATGATATGACATTCACAATCAGTTTATGCCGATGAATTACAATGATCATTATGTGTTATATCATTTCATGTTTAAACTTACAAGCATAATGAAAAGAACATACGAGTCATAATGATATAGTCAACGATTTGTGTACACTTTTGTATTGATTATAACAGTATTTGAAGTTTTGATTGAAGCTCATGCTCTTTATCAGTGTATTTCCTGTCGATTAAATTATCAATCGCCACATTTTTAAAGAAAAGAATATGGTAAAAGGTGAAGATTAAACTCATGAACATGTAGCATTATCGAAACATGTGTTTTCTGTTTAGAAAAAACAAAACAGATGGTTAAAGCAGCTATAAATTGAAAACAAATCGAAGAATTTGATACTTTGATATCATTCATCGTCGACTGTTTATGATTATCACAAGGATGCGTTTCTTGTTTTCAAATTCAAACTTAAAGTAGAATTCTAATAGTAGTATCAATCATTCATTCGATAATTTGTTTTGTTTCATGAAAATGAGATCTCAATTTTATCAAAACATATAAAAATGCAAATTAATAATATTGCATCTAAAATCGCTGTTGAATGTGAAAAGAGGAATACTATAATGTCAACGACTTCGTGATTAAGAAAACTTGTAACTTGGCTGTCTCCTTTCATTACAAGAATTATTATGTAATTCAAAATGATTTGGCACAGCTGAAATATTCACCACCATACACTGCCATGATATTTAGCACCTTTTTTTGGCGTATGAAATGTATATACATATTTGCTCGCTGTAAACGCTAAACGAGATAAGAGGCAAATGACAGTGCAATGAACCTCTTTTTCTTGCTCAGTTTTGATAAGCAAAATACATACAATTTTATATAAATTAAGTTGTTTTAACACTTTGTTGTAACAAATAATAAACTAATTTTATAGCGGTGCTATTAACCGGGGGATAGGGAAACAAGGAAGTTATTTAAATGCGCAATAGAGCTACAGGTACGTGTATAAACAGGGAACATAATACTTTCAGACGGAACTTCAGGTGTATTCTTTCAAGAATTATTGTAGGGCAGGACAATAAAATGAAATGACATGGTTGATTGATCCGATCTGCTTTGAGTGACAGAACCTTGGACATTAATCCTAAGTAACCTTCTGCTTTTCAGCTGTCAAATTATGCAACTCTATCTGTAGGAATCCTCCTATACAGTTGTGCACCTATTTTGTCAATATGAAAATGATTGATTGCGGGAAAACAATTAATCAAATTGTGCAGTGTAAATATAAACATCCAACAGCACAACGGGATCGACATTGTTCTTCGATCTAAACATTTTTCATTTTTAAGAATGATAGTTGAAGTCGTCGTTTATGTAATTAATTCAATTTATCTGAAGTTGTCTCGCTTGGAATGTGTAACAAAATGATGTGTACCTGTATAGAAAATAAAGAGAATTAAATAACTTTAGCGGTGTTTACGACACTATGCGAATTAGAGGTAGTATATAGTTTATTCTTCTTTCCCTTCTTCTTCTTCTTCTCCTACTCATTCCTCTCTCCTTCTCCATCTTCCTTTTTATTTTTCTTCTTCTTCTTTTTCTTCTCCTTCTTCTTCTTCCACTCTTCCTCCTCCTCCTCTTCATCATCCTCTCTCCTTCTTCTTCTTTTTCTTCTTCTCCTTTTGTTCTTGTTCTTGTTCTTCCACTCTTTCTCTTCCTCCTCCTCCCAATTATCCTCTCTACTTCTCCTCCTCCTTCTTCTTATTCTTCTTCCACTTTTCCTCCTCCTCCTCCCCATCAACCTCTTTCCTTCTTCTTCTTCTTCTTCTTCTTCTCCTCCGACTACTTCTCCTCCTCCTCCTCCGGATTCTTTTTATTTTCCCTCCTCTTTTTGTTCTTGATCTTGTTCTTGTTCTTGTTCTCCTTCTTCTTTTTCATTCTACTTCTACTCCTGTTACTACTACTAGTACTACTACTACTACTACTACTACTACTACTACTACTACTACTACTTCTACTACTACTACTACTACTACTACTACTACTACTACTACTCTTCCTCCTCTTCCCCATCTTTCTACTGCTTGTTCTGCTTCTCTTTCTTCTTCTTTTTTTTCTTAATCATAATCCTCTACTAATATCACTATTGAGCCATTTTCATCACCATGACCACTATAATCATCATCTTCATTCTACGTGATCAAGATATTACTACACTCTCAGAAAATATATAATTATATGATGAACCTGCGAGGCCTTGCCCTGAGACTATTGGTGAACGGCACATCTAATCGAGTCCTTTTTTGTTCTTTTCTGGAAGGGCTTAGATAGCTTTACCTACTTTCCATAACACTAGAGATATTAATCTGCTTTTATGCATACGTGGTTTAATTAATCAATTCTTTCAGATCCATATTCCTCATATCATGCAATGTTCTTTATTTTTTCCTTCTTTTTTTCTTTTTTCATTTGAAGATTGTCTTGTTTAAAAATAAATGTGTCCATGAGCTTTTGCATGGGACCACTTTTCATCTTCCAGATGGTTCCAAGAGGTTCATATAATCTATTTGATACTGAAGTTTATTTGGCTTAACAGTGTTGCATAAAAGTAATAGAGAGGTGTGAGAAAATTATCTGGATATAGCTCCTCAACTGGGACTTTTGAGACAAGCTCTTAGATTTTGTTTAATTCACTTTTATTTTAACAAGCAACGTCCCTCAAATCTGACCCACCCATTGCTATTTTTTAAATTATCAAAAGCTTACACTGATTCTATTTTTGGGGAAGGGGGCTCTTGGCAAGGGAGGGGCATGTGAAGGCTCCGCCCTTTGCCGGATACGCCCCTGAATGATTTGAACGTATTGGAATATACTCTCAAAATATCTTCTCTACGAAGAGATGATCGGAAGAGACAGATTGACGCGGTTTACAAAGCCGCATTCTGCTGTCAAAAAGCCACTGAAAGAAACCCATTTCCTAAACGAGCATTCAAACTCTGACTTTTGTGGATGCGCTACATCGATCGTCCCATTGATGCAGCATCAATACAGTTACAGACATACAAACAAAAAATATGAATAGATATTGTTAATATGGAACAATTGACGCTCTTTATTCCTTTGCTTGATTAACAAAATACTCCTTTGCCAAATGCTCAGATACAGACAGGCGACATAGTAAGTCTGCCCCTTTGAAAAAATAGAATTTATTGGTTAAATAGAAATATTAGTACAATAACAAAAAAACAGGTGGATTGAGTAAACTTTGGCTTTTGTATTGCCCCTTAAAGTCCGGGTGCAGTTTTAGAAAACTATAAAAGAATCAGTTTTTAAAGATTTCTACTAATGAATAAAATTATGTTCTCCTTGGCTAGTTTAAAAGAATATATATTGTTATAAAGATGAGTGCTCCTTTTTACTATTTGGATATAAATTTAAAGGAGATACTGTGAAAGAAAACACTGAACGAGATATTAATGAAATTAAGTTATAAAGAATATTCTTTCAATTCGTTGAACACAGGTTTTCAATAAATCGTTCTTCAGTTATCATGATCGTCCTTCTCCCCTCCCCTTTCTCTCTGTCTTTCTGTCTCTTTCTCTCTCTCTCATTATTAATTTCTCCACCTCCTCATTTCATCTATTTTCCATTTATCTCTGTCTCTCCATCTTCATGTTGCTCTCTCTCTCTCTCTCTCTCTCTCTCTCTCTCTCTCTCTCTTTCCCTTTCCTCTGTTTACTCTGATTTCACGTATTTTCGATTCGCTCTCGTTTTCCCAGCGGGCAAACCATATTTTCATTTTTAAGAAAGTGCACGGGCATTTTTTTTTTGGCAACCTATCCAAAAACGAGCAGCAAGCCAACGACCTATGCATGGGTTTGCGAGATAACATCCGAACTCTTGAAATCCAAACATGTATTTCGCTCTAAGAAAAATAATTATCAGCATGATCAGTCATCTTGGAATTCTTGTCTGCGCTGCCAGGGGGTTTCCATGGTGTTTCAAGGGGGTTGCAGGGGATCTACTACTCCCAAATGCTCCCCATTGCTCCCTCGTCAAATGAGATGATTGATTGGAGGTTTCTTAGTTACCGAGCTTGTCCTTAATAGCAACGATAATTTGTTAACATTGACAATAACTCTATTTCTGAGCTGCTATAATGATAATAAAAAGAAGGTGGACTTGCGGGCAGCCATACAAATTTCTTGTTCGGTGGCTTTTTCATCTGATTGACAGATACTGGATTAAAACCCCTTCTTGTGCAGCATGGCACGGGAGTTCTCAATCTTAACAGCGAAATGTAATTTTATGTTATTATCAATAAATACTCTGATGAAATGAATTAAATTGTGAGATGCCATACAAATGAGTACTCTTGACCCAACATCACCACAAGAATGCAAAGCTCATTCTCTCATTTGCTTACTAGTCATGCTAGTATGTTTGAATTACATTAACATGAATAAGGCGTACAATCAATCAAGAAGACAGATCTTTCGTTTAAAATAAGACATTTATTAAGCAAATCAATTTCCTTTTCAAATAAAGTCTAGGAAAGATTTGAGTTTCGCTTTTTCTTTTGATTGAACGCTCGATAAGCCAATGTAGACTCTTTGATTATAAGAGGTGGACTACAGCTGTTTTACTTTTAGTAATGATCTAGATTAACCTACAAACGCCCGGCTGGGGCGAATAAATGATTTTTTATTTTTTTTAATGGGGGCACAATTCCTAAAATTGTCTGAAAAACCCAAACAAAGTTATCACATTTATCATTGTTTATTAAGTGTCAAATTATCCAAATAAGCTAAAATGTAAATAGATAAAGTTTAATTTTTTTAATTTTGTTTTATGCCGCCACATAGAAGTATTAAATATATCGCATGTTACCTTTAAGTACTGCGTTGTAACCACTTCCCTGGCCCTATCATCGACGCGGGAGTTGGGCGGTAAAATGGAACATGATCTGTGCTCCAGGTCTCGTGCCTAACCCGTCTCGGTATCTAGACTTCGGGATATGCGTTTCAAGTAAAATTCTGTTAACAATTCCACTTTTAATTCTACGACACAAGTTCCCGAGTTTGTAACTTTCAACCCCAGTCCAAACACTATACAGAAGCATAAGTCCTAATATAAACACGATTATAACCCTAAAATAGCTTTGATATCTTTTACAAAAATACAAGTTATCCGTGATCTCGATGTTTATTTTGCTTTGATTAAAATTGATGTCAGTTAACGAAGCTGCGTTGCATTAGTTCATCAGTGATACATGTGCGTCTAAACCAAAGAATTACTGAGTACAATTAATGGCAGTCTTCAATGCCGTTACATTTCTAAACGCCCACAATAGAAAATAGCAATTGTCGGGGGATCTTTGAGTCGTAGAACCCTCCCCATTCTATCTCGCACCCCTCTGCCCCTCCCCTGCTCCCCTTGGGGTACAGACGGCTGGGAATGGTTCTCAGAGGGGGTTCAGTATAACGTGTCAATTGATGCAGGCACCGTGGTATGGGTAACACTCAATTAACACAGTGGTTGTCCGCGGGGGGTGTGACCGCTTTACGTTACCCTCATCGTTCATTGCCATAACAGTGATCGATGATCAGGGCAGGGGCGGATTCAGTTTTGTTTAAAACAAAATATTTCAAAATGGTGGGGCACACACACAAAAATAATCAAAAATATATAAATGAATACATACATAGATATATTTATTTGGTCATTTTGTATAATTTACGGCTGAAAAAAATGTGCCCCTTTAAATTTGATTTGATTTAATTTGATATGGTTTATTGATTAAAAAACATTCAAATAGCAGCCAGAGGCTGAAATAAATTCAATTTACAAAAGATACATACAAACGCATAACATATAAATATAAATGGCAATTCACAATAAATAATAAAGGATATGATCAAAGAAAAGAAAGAGAAACAAGAGAAGAAAAAATTCGCTCCTGATCAGGGGCGCTGATAATACAGATTTAGGAGAAGACGTGTTCGAATCACAAAGGTGTTGCTAAGTTTTCAGCTTCATAGCGCCCTTCAATCTAATTGATACAAAAGCCATAACCCCATCTAATTGTTATTACTTCAGAAAAAGAATATATCTTCAAATGTATAGCATTACCTTCAAGAAGTCATCGGTAACAACGAAAAGTAACTTGAAATTAGTGTATTTAAAAATGGTTTTATGTGCTGGGTGTTCCATTATAATGAGATGACAATGACTACAAAGTAATCAAAGGATCTTTATTAATGAAAGTAAATTCTATTTTATAAAAGCATCAGAAAAAACAATTAATATGGGTGTCTTGATGTTATGGGTTTAGTTTCACATTTGAACGGAGTCTATAGGCATGCTTGTTTCGTTTGCCAACGATCAACCACTGAAAGGAAGTCGAACTAGTACCGTAAAACCACGGCTTCGGGGCGTCCGTGGTCGAGTTTCAAATACCAAGCAACAGACACTCACTCAAGAAAAGTCAACTGTAAACTTACCCCAAGATCTTCCTCGGCAATGAAACGAACACATTAAAGGCACCATTTACACTTGGAATCGACTTGATAGAAACACAAAAAGGCGATATGTCGGGCAATGCAGCCGGATATGAAGAATACTGACACCGACTGATATGTATCTCCGAAAATAGGATATTTATTTAATAACCTGAAACCTATTATTCCCCCCCCCCCTCCCCAACGAATTCGAGTATAATAGTGTCATAAGTGTCTTCGTTACCTATGTTGTTGTCATGTGTCTAAAGAATCCTAAATCGCCTGAGTAATTAGCCACCCTATTTTTGTGGCAGCGGTGGGATTGGAAATAACGCCATCGAAATGACAATAAAAGGTGATCTGTTTTACTTTAAACTCGCTCGCAAAAACGTTCGAGAAACCACTCATGTGCAATTTCGATAGGCCTGTCTATTGGACATTCCATAGAAATCCTGTTTGAATTATGTAATACGCCATCATGTTTCCACATTTCAAAAGAGAATGAACAAGGCTCATTGAAATTTCCCTACGTTGATTCCTATAAATTCTTTGCGATTGTGTTTTAGCGGAAATAAATTACAAGAATGACATATTCAACATTCAAAATGTTATTTTATATTGTCACATTTTTATGAACGATTAAGAGCACGAATTTCTTTTCTCAATGCACCATTCCCTTTCTAATTTTGAGGAAGTTTTCAAAGTAAAATTGCATCTCGTGAATTGAATAATGAACGAAATACAAATTCACTAGAGGAATGAACGAGTGTGTGCGCTGTGCGTGTGCGCGTGTGTCCTCCATTTCTGTCAGTTAGTCTCACTCTCTCTCTCTCTCTCTATTTCTTTCTCTTCCCTCATATCAAAATTTGTTTACTTTATATTTACGAAAGGAATGACGAGCGTCAACTTTACCCGGCATCAAAACGTAGGCGCCCTTCTTCAGCCACTCATTCCCTCTCCCATTGATCAGGCGATATATCGTCTGCAAGATAACAAAAGTTCTCTCTCTCTCTCTCTGTCTTTCTCTCGCTTGCTCTCTCTCGCTTGCTCTTTCCATCATCACAAGGCTAATCTGAGTTGATCGAGCAAGCAAGTCAGAATAGTTTTTGAAGAATCGCGCGTGAGAGCATTGACAAATCTACCTGAATGGAAATGCTCCACAACTTTGAGAAATAACAATACTTGTGTCAAGTTTCAATTACAGTTTGGAGAATTAAATAAATTCTGAGGACTCTCTCTCTCGACCGTCTCATTTAACATTTTGATAATCATCTCGCATTTCGTTCGAGTTTTCGCCGTGGAAGAATTGACAGTTGGACATTAAGCAAGAATTAGAGAGACGCTCTCTCCATTATAGCATCCTGCTTTCAAAAGGCGACTTGGGAAAAGAGTGTGCTCTGTTGAGGCTTAAATCTATTTTGAGTTTGATGCGTTTAGTCTGAAAGCAACATTGACTACTTGATATCGTGGCATTTAGTCTTTAACTTGCTCTGGTAAATATCTGATTTTTGCAGACTTCGTGTCTTCGTCACCATGGCAGATCGGATCATGAATATCGGAGTTTTCTGGATCTTAGCGACTGTCGCCTTATCCGTAGCAGGACCAACAGAAACAGGTAAGAGAAACACTTATTTTCTGCAAATTACTATCATCGTTACTCCAACAAGTATTTTTTTTTTGCATTCCATTTCACGTTTTTTCATACGCTTTGTGATGTGTTTTGTTATTAAATGTCTTCTCTGTATACTTTCTTGGCAGACTTTCGTGGAATGTCATTTCATTAATGAAAATGAGATGGTTTGTACTATAGTTACGGTTGTTTCTAACCGGAATTCTTTGTTACCAAGTACCAACTATCTAAATTAACCACGGCATCTATGTAGTTTGTATCCGTTTTGCATACATTGATTGGTGTGTCTGGGGTCTGGGAAAATTCTTGCAAACTTTTGAGTAAAAAAGAGCATCGTTTCTTTTGGAAGTATGCATAGTATTTGTTTAAAAAAAATGTTTCCTGTAATTATTAACGGAAATGTTTTCACATTCAGATAATTTTGTGTATTCATTTATTATAGTAGATATACTTTTACATATTGACAATGTTTTCTTTATCAATATATATCTATTTATTGAAAAGGGGAGGAAATATGACGCTTATAATTGGAGACGGTATATCATATTATCAAAGCGCTAAGTTAATCCAGATTCGTTATTATAATTGAAGATATTTGGCTACATGATAAGTTCAAGTGTATGATTCTCATCTGGAACACTACTCCCGTCGTATCAGATTCGTGCATTTCCTCAATTTAAAAGTGTTGCAAGCTTGAAAGAAAAGTTCAGTTTAAACAAGACTTGATGATAACTATTAAAAGAATTAGATTGAAGCACGTTTGTATAATTTATTTTCCATTAACCTTGACATTTGAACTCGGACTCTTTAAATTACATGACAATGGTTCCTTCTTTTAAATCTGTTATTCTTAAAAAAAAAAAGAAAAAAGAAGGAAGTTGACTACATTTTGTACAGGTCTAATTCAAACTAATAAACTTCTAAAAAAGTAAGTAAAATATTTCAAGCGCAAAATATAGTTAAGTGATTCAAGAGAAAGAATACCCTTTTCGTAAATTCTTTGGTTTTCTTCAGTAAGTTTAATTTCATACATATTGAACTTGTTAATGGAGAAAAATCCTCCTTACCAGCTGGTAACAATTTGGTCATAATGAGAATCTGTACTTTCGATTACACAATATATTTTTATACCTCTCAATTCTCAAATATCACTTAACTTTTCTCCATTGCTGAATGCAAGCATTGATAAAATAACGATTAAACCCAAACTGGAAATCCGGCTCCAATTACTACGATTACAGCTTTTTCCCCTCTATTTTCCCCCTACAATTTCTATACATGGCGCCACAGGTCTATATCTTGGTTTATTCTTTCGAATCAATTAACCAACTGATCATTCCACAAATCCATGGTTTAAAGCCCTGCAATTGGTTCTTAAACTGTCCCGAGTCCCGAGTGGTATAGAGATACTGGTTGGTAAATGAAACGGTACTGTAGTAGAATGGGTGGCTTGAAACGAAAACGATGAGTCTTGAAGACAATTGGAAACCCGTTCCCCCGTGGGAGTCGTGAAAGAAATTAAGAAGGGAGAGATCGAGGGGTGGGATGCAGGAACTATTTCATGCTTGGGGAAGGAAGGAGTTTCACCCAAAAGTTCTCGCTGAAAATCTCTTAATTCGCGATTACGGTGTACTCAAGTGGTGGCTCCATAAAAAACGTGTGTAGATAGTGAAGAATGGGGTCGGTTAAGCGGAACGCAATGGCTGCGAGGATGAGAGATGGGGCGCCAGAAAAGTATTTGGGACAAAACAAATTTGATTCGTTTGTTGGTTGGTTTCCGCTGCTGGTTGGAGAATACACACGCAGGATGGTCCAACATTACGACTTGTGTACCTAGGACATGAGGTAAAAAGTCAACTTTCTACTGTTTGTATGGCGCCGAAAATATGAACATAGGAGTAAAAGATTCATTGCCTCATTTCACTTTTTGTGTAAATATTGTGCATAACAAATATGCTCCCAAAATGAACGCCTAATGACTGATTTTGCCGTTTAAAATGCGGGATTCATTAATTTTGAACGAATATCAGACACTGAGCGCGTTTGTAAAATATGTGACAAATAGGATAATTTATAGAATCTTAAAGTTTATTGGGAAATGAAATGAACTTAGATTTCTTTAACCATCTAATGACGACTAGCAGAATGAAATATAACGTGTACAGCCAAACTGGACTCGCCATGAATGCCACCTGTTTCTAGCGGTTATTAACAGTGTAAATATCCCCCTCAAGGAAGAAATATGTGTGTAAAACATGCCTAGAACGGTCACCTTTCTGTTTTCTTTGAGTCACCTTAACAGACCGGTTTGTCTGCATATGGAATGCGTCATGACAGGGTGAAACACATCATTTATATCAAGAAACAAATGTAATCTGCATTAAAACTTTTTTTTCCACCGCGAAGCTATTTAAGGGTATTTCCTTCTGTTTATGCATACTTTTCTTATTTCACAACTTTCTCCACATCAGTTTTGTTTTGCCACCAATCCACATGGTTGAATACCCGTTGTTTACCGTTAAAACATCTAAGAGAAAAGAAAGAAGAAAAAAAGTGAATTGTCGTCTTAGGATCAAATACCTGCCATTCCTTGGTTTAAACCTCAGGGTTACGCGCGACTAGGAAACCTTTTCAACGAGATGTGGGCAAAATCACTTAAGTATAAACAAGCGATTAAAGGATTTACGAATTACAAAGAGATTTGGGGGATATTTGATGCGATGCTTCTGTCAAATATAGTGCACTGCGAGCATTCACCCGCCTCTGTGAGTATTGTTCGACTTGAAATGAAAGAGATATCAGTTTCCAATAAGATAAGGGGGAGTAGGAGACGTTTATATTGAGGTTGGGTGGTATACAATTTAATCGACAGAGATTGTCAGTTTAGTGGTATCCAGTGGGCAATTTCGTTGGAAAATCACAAAGAAGATAAAACGCTTAGGAATCTTAATTGATTGTAATCTAGAATGAAATGGGCCTGATAGTTTCATATTAAATGAAGTCTAGTTAGAGATTTCTGTGGAATTAACAACGAAGATAAACATTAAAGAGTTGCAATTGATTTTTAGGTCTACAGTACAAGAATCATGGTCTGAAAGAGTATTCGAGTATGGTTCGTGGTTTTAGAAATGGACATTTCAATTGAAAGACGGGGCTGATGAGTTTTATTACTTCCTTTCCTGTCAATTCTAAGGTCGTTTATGTGTCTACTTTTTTTTCTGCAAAAGGAGTTATTCAATCGATATGATAACATTAATTTTTAGAGTAAACACTAATGGACATAATCATGTCGCTTAAAAGTTTTTAGAAATTTCCCGAAGAGAACTAGTAATTGGAGTGATTGGAGACATAAATATCGATTGTTAAATGTATACAGAGGAGTATTCTGATTATATAAGCCATGTATGTTTATATTAATTAATTAATTTATTTATTCATTTATTAATGCATTTATTAATGTATTTATCTACTTATTTACATATAGTAATAATACTAATAATAACAAAAATGATTCTGATTAGGCCTACAAAAAAGGTGTTGTATATGCCCTTTAGGTGCCAAAACATCGAGTGTAGATCGAGGAGAAAAAAAAACAACACAACAAATAAAATCATCGAACTAGTTCAAGCCCAAGAAAGTTCTTCAGACCAGATTCAAGGAAAGATAAGAGCCAAATAAATTCGATCTTGTTTTTCATTATCATAATTATAAGGCAAATTACTTGATATAAAATTAACACTGGGACGGTCTAAACAAAGCAAAAAGGAAATAAAGGAAGACAAAATAGAAGAAAATAAAAGTTATTCTTTTGATTCAAAGTGGAAAGAGGGGTCATGTGAATGTTTTGTTTTATCAAAAGTGGAAGAAAAAAAAAAGGCACGTCTCATATCGTGTGAATAATTGTGAAATTTGTATACAAAATAGATGCCGTGAACCATGCATATCAAAATTATACCTTTTCTCCCAGTCAAAACATTAACGATTTTCTCACTACCACCCAACCGGCCAACTATGATCATGACGATTTTGGATCACTATAATTCTTGCGACATTCCGGCTCCCCAAAACAGGAACTTTTATCGTATTTTAACTCTATCAGTCCATAAGGAGACACATCTCTCAGTAGTACCATCAATTTCCTCGAGCCCAAACTATTTCCAATCCATTATCGGCATTGCTGCATCTGCTACCACGCGAGTCCGTCTACACGCTTGTCGCCCTAAACCATATATCATATTTTGACACTCAAAATATCTGTTTAAACGGGGCATTCCCGTACTCGGTGGAGCCCAAAACGGCCACCAATCTCCATCGCGACTGAAGTTGTTTTGACACTTTAAAGGGTGATGGGACTGGTCTGGCTCTCCTTGGCTTGGGGTCTTGCCATCGAGACGATGTTCGTCAGCCTTTCATCTGTCTGAGTGGTGTCAAACAACTATAGACACACGACATGATGATAAATTAGAATGAGAAAGAGAGAGAGAGAGAGAAAGTGAGGGAGGGAGGGAGAAAGAGAAAGAGAAAGAGAGAGAGAGAGAGAGAGAGAGAGAGAGGGACGCGACTTTTATTGAAGAACGGGAGACGTCGTCAATCATTGAAGAAAAGAGAGATCATTTGTAGCGCCTCTCCTCAGTCTCGCCTCTACGACGTGCCGAGTCTTTCGGCAAGTGTTGTCCCCGCTTTGTCCGAGAAAAATAGAGATTTTGGTGCCTCATTATCTCGTTAAACACTCGAGTTAAATCTGTGTATGCAATCACAAGAGCGATTTACACTCCTCGGTCAATGGAAAGCATCAGTTACAAACATGCCATTCACGAGAAAGTCAGTGTACACAACATGGCGCTTAACAAAAGCGCGCCAACACTTTCTGTTGGTAAGTGGCGTGTCGTCTGTTGTTTAAGACGCCGCAGAGCACAATTGCGACAATGGCGCTAATTCTTGACGGGGAGAAAGGAGTCGCCATTTCTTGTCATCCCCAACAAGTGGGCGATTATTCGACTATACTTACAATCAAAAGAAGGCATGGATCATCATCATGGGACTTAGCATTCCCGAACAATGGAAGAGAGGGAGAAAGAATCTTGACTGGCAGGTTTCTCAGGGTGGTCTTTGCAATTTTAGTGGGAAGGAGTTGTAAGGGAGCTAGACAACGAGGTGTCCTAGGGTGTTGGCTGTGTCGTTTGGTGCCCAGAAGTGGATGGTGAAGTGTCAGGGAGCGACGCGATGGGGTTAGGGAGACGCCACGGGGATGTGCACTCAAAAGAAAGATACTTGGTGGAAACAAGAGTTCGCCCAGCTAGGGGGGGTATTAAGATGTTTGCATTTTGGCTTTCACATACCAACATTTCGCTCCTCAATAATGATGATTGAAGAAAAAGCGCTGTTTAAATCTAACTGTAATGATGTGTCTGTTCTACGGAATACCATCGTATTGTCCTTAATATTTGTTTTGTACTTTTCTACATTTCACAGATGGACAACGACCCTTATTGTCAATGAACAAAGGCTAAAAGTTCAGTTGGCTAATATTTAAACAAAAATAAGCTAAAACTGGGGTAGAATTATTCACAAACATAATCAGATGAAGGAGACCGACTAGAAAAGAGTTTCCTTGGAAGAAAAAGTATTTTCATATTTCCAAATACTAAAACGAACGCAGTTTGTGAAAACATGTGCTGTAATCAGCACCACTGAATCAATAGATAAATAAAAAGGTCTATGACAAGAAGCATCACTTATTTTCTTCATCTTTCATACTTTCACAAACCATAACTAATGCGAAAGTTACATGATTTTATGAAAGTCCCTCACACAGTAGATATCTACTTACCTAACTATCTAATTAATTTACTTACTTACTAACTAACTTAGTAGAACAATAAATAAAAGTTAGCTAGATGTCTGACAAAATTAGCATATAATGTTATATTCCTTACATATGTAACAGGTATTTGTCAATTCGGAGGTCGTACCTACAGACTATGTGAGCCATGACACACGAACCTCATACCAAAGAGATACTACAACCAACGGATCAAGTTCGCTATACAACCTGTACCTTCGTAATTAAACAAAAATACAGATAAATGAATAAATAAATATAGCGATAAGTAAATAAATAATATTATTTTCTTGGCAGGTATTTGTCCATTCGGAGGGCGTACCTACAGACTGGGTGAATCATGGCACCCCTATCTGGTACCGACTGGTCTCGATCCTTGTACAACATGCACCTGTATCGAGGATGATCATGTGACCTGTACACGGGAGGAGTGCCCCAGACCAACCTGCTCCTCACCCAGGAGGATACCGGGGCAATGCTGTTTAGTGTGCCCAGGTAATGTGCTTTTTGGTTACTATACAATCTTTTTATCATTTATATAAAATCTAAGGCTTTCTAGATAATTAAATCGCAGAATGTGGAGCAACAGGAGATGAAATGTTGAAACGGATGGCTCAAGACCGAGGTACGTGGAAAGACACTTGATGTAGAAGTCTGATTGGGTCACTGAACCTGTCATAAACTGACAGATCACTATTGATGATCAAATCTAATGAATACATAAATAAAATGTAAATCCAACGCTGCACGATCGCAAGTCATTTTCTTATACCCTTCTTTGTCAGCCGAAACCAATCCATGTATCTCATGGGGCATCACAGGTGAATCTAGGAAGATTGGTGGTGTTAAAACAGGTGTTCTGCTCAGACATAATCAATTGGAGGATTTATTAAAAAAATCCGTAACATAGAATGATGAAGCTGTATTTTCTATCTCCACTTAAGATTTGTTCACCACCCCCACCTCACAGATAACATGTTTACTGAGGAACCTAGTAGTAACATGACATGAACCAATTTAAATGCTAACTTTATTTGAGGAGCTCGTGCCTTTGAATGCTTTTTAAACAGATATATGGCGCCATTTACAAATGCTGTGAATCATCATCATCTTCATCATGCTGGATGAGTTAAATAGATGATTATAAAGGAAATTCAAATGAACTTTAAATAAATAAATGAATTGGACTCAAATTAAATGTTTGCATTTATGTCCACCCCGCCTCCTCCTCCCTTCCTCTCCTCCTTCCCGTCTATCATTATAGATGGTGATATGGTTACAGAGGCACCCCTCGTCGCCCCTGTGGTGGAGGAACCAAGTTACCCTGGTTGCGAGTACAAGGGTAAAGCTCTTCATCATGGAGATCTGTTTAGCGTGGATGATATCTTCACATCGAGGAGAGAGGACCAATGTGCGCAGTGTGGATGCACGGTACGTTAACCTATGTCACTGATAATAATAATGATAATAATAATAATGAAAATGACAATAATAATAATAATAATAATAAATTGTTCTTAAATAGCGCATTTCAAGACGTTTGCCCTTTCAATGCCTTTTACAATTTACAATTTATACTCAGTGAAAACGCTATCAAAAAGATAAATAATTAGTGCGACATTATCCAAAGCAATTGCTTTTTCATGTTTAAAATGTATAGGGTTAGGGTTAGGTTTGCTACTGGGTTTTAGGTTATTTTTAGGTTTAGAGTTGGATTAGATATAGTGTTGAGTCCGGGGTTAAAGTTAAGAATTCAGTTAGTGTAGAAGTTTATGCAGAACAATTTCCGCAGGAGGGGGTGCTGTATAACTCATTTACTAAAATGCTAAGACCAGACAGGGGCGTCGCCAAGATGGGGTTGGGTGGAAGTGTGAAATAGGCAAATGAAAGGTTGATGATTTTTATTTTCTTGTAATAAGCTCTATTCCGACCAACTTTTCTGCAATTTCCTTCCAAGTAATCACAAAATGCTCGGGACATATTCGCGTGAAAATCATGATTTGATTATGAACATACCCTTTTGCTGATGCACTCTATGTTCGATGGTTTATAGCATAGGTATGGCACTCAAAGTTGTTAAAATATCACAACTTAAACAACATTCACAATCTATTAACGTTATATGCTAAGAATATATAATCTTACGTGTGGCATGATTAATCAAATATATTTAAATCATTCTCATTTTCAGCTTGGGAGAATTTACTGCGCATTGAAGACGTGTCTACCGCTATCGTGCCCAGAGTTTGAGCAGCTTATCTTCCCTGATTCATGTTGCCCAGTATGTGTATATGAAGGTAGATAGAGATACATACAACTATTATCATATCTCCTCATTATCATCCCAATCACTCATAACAACACTGCGCCATTACCACCGTCATCATTTACCATGAACACCAACAACACCATCATACAACCACCATGCACTTCCACCACTTATCACATCCGCCACCACTGCCATTATTGCCATTGCCATTATCACCATCACCATCATCACCACCATCAACATCATCATCACCATCACCATCACCATCTCTTTTTCTACCACCACCATTACCACAACCACCATCACTCAATCAATCATCATCATTAACATCAATATTGCCATCACTATCATGTTCACAAAAGCCAATATCCGTATTTGAAATTCGTTGTTGAAATTTTATTTTAACTCTTTGTCAAAGAAATAATTGAGTTTCATTTTTTCGGCGAACTGTTATTGAAACAAGGTTTCTATCGATATGTAATACAACTATTTATGTGCCGAATTTCAGAAAGGTGCCATTACAGACAGTAGTCGGATAATTAAAAGGAAATAACGAAATGTTGAATAAAGACGTCCATTGCCTTATGATCTGTAAATAAAACGTATTAATACAATTTCATCTCTTTCCTGCTTAGATGGAACAACGCAAACCCAAGAGATCTTAGAACCTGACCCGGAATCAAATGGTCTTCACCATGCGATCAACCCCAACTTCCTCCTCCAGACCAACAACGTTCCTCTCAACTTCCCATCGATCCCTATCACTGGTCTTGATATAACGAGTGGTAACCTGGAGGACTCCACCAGCCAGCAAGGTAAGTCTTTATTTTATTATATTTTATTTATTGTCAGATTTATTTATTTATGGATGGACTCTTCAGTTATCGCATTGTTATCATTTAAATTTCCTGGGTAAGTAATCAGCAGAAGATACAAACGACATATGAAATGATAATCAGTAAAAGTAGTTTTTAATGAAAACTGTTAAATACATGTAGATGTAAACATTCATTTTGGTTGTTATATAGACAAATGAAAGTATACCCTTCCTTTCTCTCTCTTCTTGATTCATTTCCTCAATTTGCGAGAGAACTGCAACCTTACTAGGTAACAAAGTACTTCAAGAAAAGTATTTCTTTTAGTGACGTGTTTCACATAACGTGTTTCAACATGATCAAGGATAAATTGGAAAGCAATTTAATGAAGCAGATGCTGTATAAAAATGAAAAGGAGTTAAATTAAAAGCAGTCGCATTAGTAATATTTTCAGATAACAGTGCCCAGTAAAAGGATTATCGTTAGGTGTATACTTGTATAATTATAATTCGTCATGTCCTTGTTTCTACAGCAGAATTTGAAAATAGACAGCTGCAACTGTCTGACTATTATGGTTAAAACTCAGGCAATAAAAAGTGGCTGCCTACTATAACTGAACGCGAAGCTTTACACATTTCACAAAATGAAAATCAAACTGAAAAAGAATCTTACATATGCCATGTGGATTCGTTTGTAGTCAAGGACGCTGTATCCATAGCAACGCCGGAAAATGTATTATCCCATCACTCGTCGGCTGCAGGGAAAATGATGATCCCTGTTTCGATCCTTTCCTAAACGTTTCCGCTTTGCGCTCACAGTGGTATTTCAGGGAGGGTTGGTGTTAGGGTGTAGAGGAGAGAGGTGACACCCCTTTAACATTCTTCGGAAAGTCAGTTGAAACATTCTGTGACAAATTGTGAAATATTACAAGTTTGTAGTTATTGGCAGGTTTAGCTTTAATTTCGTCACCCTCGTTTCGGCGAAGCATGCTTAAGCTTATAGCATATCATCCAAAACATCCAAAAGTGCGCTTTAAACTTTGGAATATCTATAGTTCTGTGTTTGAAAGAAGATTAGGTGTATCGCCTTATTTTGGCATCTGATAATCTGCATCAATATTAGTAGTCATGAATCCATAGGCGTATCTAGGTATTTATAAACTACAGGGCAAAATCCTAGGCTCTCCAGATCTGGGAGGGAGTGGTTAAATCAACTTTAAGTTTGATTGATTTTTATTCGGGGCTTAATTCAAACTGGGCGGGGCGTATACCTGGACCACATATTGAACTGCATACGCCTCTGGAGTCACATGTATGCATATACAACCAACGGACAGCAACAAAGGAATATCGGGGACATTCTTCAAGCATTAAGCGATCTTGAAAAGTTTTAGAAATGATCTTGAGTAAATACTGGTAATGTGGTGATAGCAATTTCTTGGATTCTCTCCACATCAAACTCACACGTGGCTTTAATTTTAGACTAGGAATATCCTCATTCTGCCGGTCTTTCTTTCACTTTGGAGCTATTTACCTTGAAAAAATCTTGAAAAATGAATGTAGAAGACGGTAATCAGAAAAAGAGTCGAGATAAAAAGTTTAGATAGCGAGATAAACTTAAAATTTTAAGAAGAAAAAAAACTCGAATTGCGCGAATTTTAATTTTCTTAGTACTCGTGGGATATGCCCCGTCTCTTCCATCGGAAAGGTTCCTTCAAAATCTTATCTTTTCTTTAAGACGACTATGATACGAAAGGTTGAAATACGTTTCATTTTCTCAGTTACCCGCCTTTAAAGGGATTGGGTATCTTTGCCTCACATTCTAAACAAAGTCTCGGATTTAGCTCATGCTGTAATCATAATTATAAACATTTAGGTCAATCAGGAACCCCATCGCCTGTCTGATTATCAAGATATTTAAGATTGGAATTCGAAATTCCAAAAACCGTTTTCCCAACGGTTTTTATAACACTACAGTCTATTGGGGTAAATGAATATAGTAAAACCGGTCACTCAAAGATTATTACTTTTTTGCGGCACTTCATGATCATTGTGAGGCGCAATTTTTGTAGGGCTTCAATATTACACCGTATCACAGACATTGATAACACGTAGGGCCATGCATCTCAGATTGTACAACTGGAAACATTAAGTTCCTTTGTTAGACTGGATCTAGCGACTGTCTGTATGCGGTTAGATAGTCACCGGAGGTGCCCAAACCTCTCGGAAACCATTCTGTCAAGACACCGTCGGAAATCTCAGATTTTCATGAATTCTGGGAAAAATGAAAGACTTTCAGAGTTCATGCGAGTCATGCCCATGAAAGATCTGTCCTCTTTATCATGTTCGTCTTGCGACATCGCACACAATTTCTTTCTGTTTTTCGAACACGAATGGTTGATTTTAGATGCGCCGAATTGAAATACATCATGAGCTGTTTAGAACTCTTATAATTGATAACAGTTTTGAACAGCTCATGAACTATTACAAAGAAAGGGCCAAATAATACTTTGATTATTGGCATAGCGTGGGTCCGGCCATTAACGGGGGCACCGGTATCACCATGATTATGTGTGTGGCTAGGGTAAGGGGGGCTCGGGGAGGAGAGTTTGCGTTGCCTTCCCAATTTCCTTTCTTTTATTACTCTCTCTCTCTCTGCTTGTTTATCTCCCTCTGCTTTCTTTGTATTCTTTTTGCCATTCGAAACTATGCCTCTGACTATGAGCAAATGAATACAATGAACTGCTATGGCGTAGATTTGATAAATGTTTTACTTTTCAATGGACGATATATCTACATTGGAATTTGAATGGTAATTTGAGTGAGAAAAATCATACATCATAATAATGAAATGCTTTTCTTTTATCTTTTTATCTTTTTTCAGTTTGTGAATCGAACGGGAAGACCTATCAAAACGGCCAGACGTGGCATCCTATTCTATTTCCATTTGGTCGAGTTGATTGCATCTTATGCCGCTGTCAAGTGAGTAATATTAAAACTTTTTGTTTTGTTAATTTTGTTATAATTAAGTAGGCTACTATGATCGTGATGACATGTTCAAGCTTCTCTTCTTCGTTTCTTATAGTCCTACAAGATTTTATTTCCTGAACATGATATAATTAAAGGTCGGAAATTTTGACTGAACAATCATCTCTAAATATTAACAGGGCCTTCCTTTTATTGTTTAACGTCGTATTTCTCTTTGGAGACCAAGGATATAGGAATATCATTTAGTTCATATTCGACTGCTCGGTGGTAGTTGATTTGATATTAGATCTTTCAGTGTCTATAGTTTATTAAACCATTTCAAATATTACGATTTATGATCGCTGTAATAACTGATTATTCTTTGATTTCATTGCAGCTTTTCCACCATCTCTGTTGTTATCAGTTTGATAATTTTGTTTTAAAGCCCCACGGTCGTACTTGTAGCTACTTGCTCCCTCTATATAGAAAACTTCCCCAATCGGTGCCTGTTGGTCCCCCATGATCTTCTTTTTCTTATGTTAGTTGAGAGCTGAGTTAATGAGATAGCCACCTGTCAGTGACCTCGCTGTGTGGTCTAATCCCTTCTGACCCAGTAGTATTGACAGTCTTTAAATATTACTTTTAATAAGTTACATATTTGTTTATTTGCTGTGTTATTCAGGAAGGACAAACAAGTTGTAGCCGAATGGCATGCCCATCAGATGATGAGCTACCATGCAGAAACCCCCAATACGTCTCAAAGCAATGCTGTAAAGTTTGCCCAGGTAAGAACTATAATCCACGACGACTTAACAAATGTATAATCTCACATGGTGCACCCGCAAGCCTACTGTAAATCTCAAATGTATTTTGTGATTTCGCTTTTTCGTGAAAATCAACGACAACGACACTTTCTTTGTTTATGGAAAGCATACATGTGATATTGCAAATATGTTCCTCGCTCAGCCATATGGATATACTTCTCATCCTTACATCATATAACTTGCTCCACTGTATTTACTAATTGTCATGTCAATGGGATTTTTTTTTCTTCTCTCGACCTTATATAAACAGATTTGTCTTCACTCTTATATGGATTAATTTTGTACAAATTATGACTATAAAAAATGTTCATTATCGTCAATAGAATTCTTTTTATCGACACATTTTTCCAACATGGAGGAGACGCCAAACAAAATAAATTGTGACATATATAATGTCCCATGAATAATTCATATATTTGATAGCTTTCGGAAAGTGAGGTCAGCTTTCCAGCCCATAGAGGGCGATAACCAACTTTTACAGTATTTCATAAAAGAAAACCGTACATGTCACGAAAAACTATGCAGTTTCCTCTAAAAACATTTGATTTCCTACCATAACCAACTTTTACAGTGTTTCATAAAAGAAAACCGTACATGTCACGAAAAACTATGCAGTTTCCTCTAAAAACATTTGATTTCCTACCCTACCACAGATACGTCACAGGTGGAGCCGACGCCCCTCCCACCACTATGCTTGAGGGGTAGAGAGACCATCCTCCTCTACCGATACCAACCAGAGCTGGTCCCGGGTACCGACCACACCCAAACATTCACGTACGCCCTGGAGAACGTAGTTACCAGTCAGGTGGAAATTAGACAATGGACGTTTAGTGAAGGTACGTTTTATTCTTTAGATAGATTTATCTTGAAGATAAAAGATTGCATTCATTGTGGGAAAACCGCCTTTTCTTATTTCCTTTACCTCTCCCCTAAACAAACTCCGCGTTTAAACGCAATTCATGTTCATCTTATCACAAACAATATGTCATGGCTTTAATTAAGAAAGCTGTACAAAAAAAAGGTGCTGTAATCAGTCAAAGATTTTTTCGCCCACTTTCAGTATCTATTATCTAACAAAGACTGGACATGTGAATTAGAAGAAAACATCTTGTTAACAAAGTTTTATTTTCAAAGATGAATTTGAACTCGACAAGAAAATCGATATATTCATAATATTGCGATTCTTCAAGTCAAGAATCAACCATTCTTTGACGTCATCAATAACATTTTGTGCTCCTTCAAACAAACTATTGAAACCGAATGTCACTAACTAGTCTGACGAAAATCCAAATTGTTGCTTTATAAAGAAAAAATGTTAATAGATCTTTCCAATGATTTTTTTCTTTTCTCGTCCAACTTTTAGGTCAAATCAGCACTTTTATGATAGAAGAAGTTTCTTCAGAAAGATTCCAGAGGGCGCATGCCGAAAATAGAGAAGGGCGATTTCAACTCCACGGAGCAACCACATTACGTAAGTTCCAATCAATAGACCTATTATACAACAATATAATAGACAAGTTTATAAACCAGACTCCTATGATAGGGGGAACTACGATACGCTTCAAACTGACAAAAAAATGTATTTGTACTTTCTTGAAATAATAACATGTTACAGCACGTGTACCTTGCTATAATGGTATTTCATTTACTACTGAAATAAAATTATCAGTAAATATTTTTTTTTCTTTTTTTTTCTTCTTTCTCATGGTTTTATATAAAGTTTGGCAAAGCGTACATGTACCAAAAATTGATAAACAGTGGGCAGTGATTTTTCTAAAGAATTTGATGCATATTCATGAGTCAGATAACATTACAACAATAAATCAATTTATATATAGATATTTGTAAATATAAAGTCTTGGTACTCAAGAAACTGTAATAGGATTTATAAGGTAGTCGACCTAAGGCATTTAATACAGCTTGATCAGCATTAGATGCATTTTAATTATACAACATGATAGATGACAATCAGTTTCTCATTTAGCGTATAGAATTTGATTTTAAAAAGCGTTATGTTTTTCTCACTCTTGAACATTCCATCGATCAGCCACATTCTTTCGTACTAGTAACTAGTAAACGTTCCATGTTCAGTTTTAGTAATGTCATTTTAAAACCTTTTTTTTTAATTTTACAGGAAAAGTTCAGAAATTAAGAAAGAAAGAAGCAAGATTGGAGAGGCGCTGCGCAGTCCGATGTGTGAAACAGGCCCTCAAGTTACCGCGAAGTCTTTCAGCTCGAGGGGTCGAAAGATCACACGACTGTGACGTCAGAACAAGATGGCAAACGAGACCGAGGAGTGAAGAGCAAAGTTTGCGATAACGTGCATAAATTTCGTATATTTGGATAACTTTCATGTTTGTGAACGTCTTGTATTTTTGTATAATGTTTCTATTTGTATCAAAGAATTTTTTATATATCGGTATCAAAGTTGAATTTTAAAAAATGCTGTTTTATATCATAAAGATACTGAACTTTGATGGAAAAATGAAAGCATTACTTTCATCGATTTATTTATATGAGTTGAATAAAGAGAGGTTTCTCAAAAAGTCGGAAAATTTACATGGCAAACATTTCTTACTTCATGACCAATCATTGTTCAATAGGAAGTGAAAGCCAATCGGAATCAAGCTATTGATTGCAGATGTTCGAAAACGAAATCTGATTGGTTGATAAAATTGATCGCACGCAACTTCGCTAAATCTATGCCACGAGCAAAGTCCTGAGGATTTTGACTTTAAGCCTTTTCCATCCTCAGACATATAGGGTCAAAATTATTGAAAATGTTGCCTTACTGGGAGATATTTTCTCAAATTAAAATATATTTTCGTGAAAATAGAAATGATTTTGCCAAGGGGGGCTATTATGTCGGCTGCTGGCAAGAAGTCCGAAAGAGCTATGTATTGTCGCTGGCTGTAATGACCTCTTTGAAGGTAGCCGACCCCTTAACTTTCTATAAAGATTGAAGCAAATCTATTGCACTATCAGAGTAGATAAGGGACAGGGTCATGAAAATCACGAGAGAAATGTATGTTTTTGAAAAGTATATAAGAGCTATATCCCTTTTATCTACAATTTCATATGAGACAGATGTTTAAGTGTCACATGTATACTTTTATCTGTATATGACCAGTAGTTAAACCAGATTTAATACAGAAGTTTAAAAACACAACCCTGCCAGCTATCAATATATATTTATTGAAACAAAAGAACTGGATGGCGTAATTTCGTTCAGACTCACACCAAGACAGTGTGCAATTTGTGTTGGATGTGCCCAGATTGGTGAAATGAATATATCCCTCATTTTTAAGGTATAAGAGGAAATGTTTATATGCATTGAATTTCTTTTGAGATACAAAGAGATAGATTTGGTTCCCACGATTTCTTTACGCTATTATAATAACAGTTATGATATATAATTTAGATAACGTATGCCAAAGATTTGTATCCTTCATCTAATTTTTCATTCAATGATTTTTAAGGTATAGCACATGGATATCGACTTAACAGTATTGTGCACCTGAGCCTATAATACTGTAGTATGGACAAACCTTAATCATTGATGCAACTACTTAACCATTTCTCAAGTGCACTTATCTTATCAATTTTAAAGCCAGTTATTGCTAGGCTGGAGCCACTTTACTTGTTTATTGATAATTTTCTAACATTAGGGTTATTTCGGTGAAACCCGCATGTAAATCATTTATATTGCAAGTGTACAACAGTGACATTGATAATCTCGCTATCCACTAATCAGCACACATTTAAACTTAAAGGGAAATCCAACCTTGATAGCACGAGAAGCGGAAAGGTCAATTTCACATTTAAAATCAGTCCTAAATGGATTATGAATTAATTGTTTTAGTTTCTGTCAGTAATTCTGCTATCAAAGGGAAAAACGACCTTGGTAGCAAACTACTCCGGAGCACAGTATAACATGTGGTATTATCAACGAAATGACAGCATACAATGCGTATAGTTTATGAACACGGGCATTTATTCAACGATGAAACTAACTATGTCTCTAATAATTTTATACGAAAAAAAATCTTTGTATATGCCTCTATAATAAGTTTTTCCATATTGTATTATTTAATGATTTATGAAGTATGATTCTGCCAACCCTACTGCCAAGTTTGTATTCAAGAAACGATTAATGTACTAATAATGATGTATAAAGACGACTAGTCAAACTAGATATTGATTATGTTGACGTGAATATTATTCCTATATTTTAGAGTGTAATTAATCTCATACCCGTATCGGATGACGCGGGTTAATGTGAAGTAAATTATTATAGAAATATTACTTTGCTTCGTTATATGCCTTACTGAATTTGATACTGTAAATAAAATGTAAATAATGTATATATCAAGTCAAGTGAATATTGTATTGATGGGATTGTTTTATTTATTTGCATCACTGAGATATTACAATAAGATATTGAGGTAGTGTCGATATATAGGGGGAGGTGATGCGAAGAGAAAGAGAGTAAAGGGGTGAAAATGGACTGAAAGGGGTGACAAGAAAGCCGAATGAGAAGGGAGGTGAAGAGAAAGAAGGAAGAAGAGGACAAGGAAAAGATTATGATATAGAAAGGACGAATAAATTGAGAAAACAGAGGGAAAGATAAAGAATGTGGTGTGAAAAGGGGAGAGGGGCAAAGAAAAGAAGACATGAAGAACATGGGAGAGAGAAGGAGAAACGAAAAGTGGAGTGAAAAGAGAGCAGACGAGATGGAGAGCCCGGCGAAGAGAAAGAGGGAGAGAGGATTGGGAAAAGAATAATTGGGGGCAAAGAGGAATATAGGGCGGATGCGAATAGACAATTGTTTTAAGAGATTAAAAGTGTGTCTCCATCTGTTGATTTATTAATACCAAAATCTCAATTATATTTCAATTTCTTTTCCCCCTCCTCCTCCTCCTTCTTTTTCTTCTTCTTCTTAATCTAGTTTTTTGCTTTTGTTCTTGTTCACCTTATATCATCCATGATCTCAGTTCCTTAAAGGGGTATCTCGCTGAGGGATGAATGCTTGCAAGTTGCAAACGTAGCGAATTTGGGATTTCGCAAGGGTTCGTAAGAGGTTGCAGGAAAGTTTGCCAACAGATTTCATTGTCGCGAACAGTTTTTCTTTGCGAGTTTATTTTTCCGCAAATATTGCAAGCGTTTGCAAAACAGTCGTAAGCCTTTGCAAACGGTTATAAGACGGTGTCACTAAAGTTCTTTTTGATTCGTCAATGCTAGCGACCACGTGACCGTATGGCCAACATAAAAGGTCCCAAACATTCACAAAAATCGCTTACATTCGCTTACAGTCGTAAATAGTCGCTCACCGCCCTTTGCAAACGCTTTCGCAAACATTCGCTCAAAACAAATGTTGTCGCTAAACATCGCTAAAATTCGCTAAATGTCGCAGAGGCGAACACTGATTTTCGCCAACATTCGTCAGAAAAGTTGGCGTGTCCAAAGTTCGCAACGTTCGAAGCATTCGCCGCTCAGTGAGATACATGACTTGCATTAATTGTACGGTACAAAGTTAAACGAACTTGCGATGTACGGTACAAAGAACAACGGTTCAAAGTACAAAGACCCAAATATTGACACACCCGGGCTGAGCTCTAACAATGTATATGCATGCAGGTGATGACATCTATTGCAAGGCTTTTTAGCCTACCTGTAAACGGTATACTTTATGAGTTAAGCATATAACTTTATGAAAGATCATCATGAGGACCAGGACAAAACTGCTCACATTCCTAGCGGGAATGGGAATCCTTGTTAGCTATGCCTTCTATAAACCTGTTCCCGATGGTTTTGCAGAACCATGGCAGTACCGTACATCGACTACCATCTCCCAAGCCATTCAGGGCCTTGTGAGTATTCCAGTGGCCTGTTTCATCAAACTTGTTATCAATAACGAATGCTAAATTGTTATGACAAATTTGCTCTCAGTCAATCAAATGCCACAATTTTAGTAGCTTATCAGAGTTACTGTTTTATGAAACAGGGCCTAGGTCCAACTCCAACATGTCCAAGGGCCTTAATTTTTTGTATGAACCTCTTGGCGCCGTCTGAAAATGGACACATAGGTCTGTTTCCAGGGACACTCTGCTGTTACCAGTGTAGTGTAGTCTATGCAGGCTGTGAGGTGATGGGGGCCTGGGCTCTATAATGTGAAATAGTTATTTATTGCAATGACCGGGCCAATAATATATATCGATCATCTTTATTCAGTCATACTTTGTTTTCATATTAGTATATAGTGCTCGTTTCTTAGATTGAAAACCACATATAGAATGAGGTGAAGGCCAATCTGCTCAGTGCTTGGCATTCGTGTCTCAGTTGCTTTGTCGTTCCCAGTGCACAGTCAGTATTTCATGGATCCTACGGCTTATTTTCTAACAACAACGCTAGGAACTGACCCTGCAATACCAAAAGTTGTATCTTTTGTTCCCATACTTTGTTTTGTCCTCATTTACGACGGATTCGATTTTTAATTTCATATTTGTCCTACTTTTGTCATCTGTGCGCTCTCGTGAGACCATGTGCTAAGCTCAGGCAGTGAAATTCTAAATAGATCTGAGATATCTGTGGAATATCCAGGCCAAGGCTGCTATGTGTGATAGTTGAGATGGCATTTCTAGCCATTTCTTTACGGACCGTAAATACAAACTATTTCTAATGGGACTATTGTATCAATTTCGATGACAATTAAGATTTCATTTCTACACTAAAATGACAAGCTTTAGAAAAGAAAAGAAACAGATCGGACATCGTACACAGAGCAAGGGTAAAAACAACAGGAAACAAGTTGATACGACTCCCTCTCACCCCTTACTTTAAGGCCCTTGATATATTGCATTTTATACAACTGATATCATAGGCTGGTGTCCTCATGACTCCAGTGCTCCAATCATAATATCTAGAAAACAAGAAGTTAATAAATGTATTATGTTCACGAAGCGGGTGTCACACTGTCTCTCAGCAAAACGGTAACCAAATATCCGGGTTAGTTGCATTGCAAGCAAAGGAAAACAACATTGAATGAATAAGTCCTGATGTGGTAAAAATATATAACAAGCAGGCTAGCGATTTGTGAGAGATAATTGGGAAAACGAAAGAGGAACGAGATTCTAAGAGTCTAAAGAACTATTTCTGCTGTACACACTTATAATGATGAAGTAACTAATTCACTGCTTTAACACAATCATTTCTATGGCCTGATCCATAGCTGTATCGTCCCTCAGTAATCAAATTGTCATTGAATCATAAGAGTTAAAAAAAGACATTATTGTCATCTGCAACATTGGCGAAGCGTGGATCGTACTATTTGGGGGGGGGGGGGGGGTGGGCTCTGGAGTCATCGGGGCACTAGTCTGTTTTACCAGTTAAATCAGTAAATGCGAAATATCAAAGCCTTAAAGTGAGGGTGCCGGAGAGAGAGAGAGAGAGAGTCGTACAGCTTGTCTTCATTTTGTCTTTACCATGTCTTTCTTTGATCCTTCACTCTCTGTTTCTTTTCTTTCCTTATTTGTGGGCCTTTCGGCATGCCCCCCCCCCCCACCTTAGCTTCGCCATTAATCTGACACATACTTGTTTTGTACAACAGAATTACGTTAGGATGTGTGTGCGCGACCGTCGTTGCCCAAACATCTTCGAGGAGCTTATGGAGGCATTTAGCTTACTTGGAACCTTTGTTGGGGATCCACCGGAAGAGGTACCTGGGTCAAACATCAGGTCACGAGTGACGTCATTCGATGGTATCAGGGTGAGAGTGTACGAGCCAACCAAGAAGGACGGCGAAGGGGATATCCCTGCATTCTTGTACTTTCACGGCGGAGGTCTGGCGGTTGGCAACATCGGTAAGAATGCATGTTAACTCTTCCAGTACGTTAACTAAATATTTTGTCAGGATTATTAAAATCAAGCAAACTGTAATTCACATAAATAAGTAATAAAAACCAAAACAATAAATTAAAAATAGATAAGAAAAATATGCCCGCCGAAAATCAGCGCTGTTGACCGGTGCTGCCGAAATAGTAGATGATCGTCACCAAATCAGCCCGGTGAACTTGGAAACGATATCAAATCAACCAATGAACAGTATGTGTCTTACGCCTAACACCAAACCTTTTCAAAATACTTAATGATCATTAAAGGTTTTGTTTAAGTTTTTTTTCATATCGTATCAATTCTTCTCCTCATTTTTTTAAAATCCGAATTACCTTGAACTTGTTCTAGCTTTTTACGATCCCGCTGTCCGCATGATTTCCGAAAGAGTACACGCTGTTGGGATTGCCGTCACGTAAGTTATTCATCATTATTTTTAACCAATTTCGTGGTATTTAGGACATTATCATGAGGAGGAAGAGACAATTTTTATAGATTCAAAGTAGGTCCTTACGCTCAAGATATATAATTTCCTTTGTTGTCAACAATTGGGAAATATGAGAACCTTCAAACGGTGTTATTCTGTTAGCAAAATCAACCCAACAGCCACCAACCCATTCAAAATATTCCAGTAACACTCTGTTTATGAAACGATCGACCGAGGAACATAAAAAGAAGCCGAGTTAATAATTCAAATCATCGAATTATCTTATGATGATTGCATTTTATAATAAAAATCTATTTGTTCAACCTAGTTCATACCGCAGTCGCACCATGCAACGATGCCGAGATTGCCGACACCAGACCGACAACAGACCAAACAGTGGCCGGTTTGAAGTTGGCTGGAGAAACTTTAGCTTCTTGATTGAGTTATCAATTTGACTTATTTTCTGCTTGTTTAGATACCGACTAGCACCTAAACACGTGTTCCCAGCTGCATTCGATGACGCTTTTGCCGCCACGAAATGGTTCCTGAGCCACGCTGACGAGTTCGGCGTTGATCCAACGAGAGTAGCCCTGATAGGGGACAGTGCCGGTGGTCTCCTCGCCGCCCTCGTGTCTGGAGCGATCTCGGACGAGCCTTCCTTGCCCGACATCAAACTCCAGGTACTCATCTACCCGTGGCTTCAGAGCTTCGACCACAACACCCCATCCATGCAGAAGATACGATGCCAGCACGGTGGTTTCGGACAATCTGTAGACATGATTGGTATTATGCCATACTTCGTCACTGCATACACCTTTGGCATTGTGGACGAGCACCTCGGACAGCAGATCTATGCGAACAACCACACATCGGCTGCCTTCAAACAATCGGAATTCTATCAGAAGCATCTCAGCCATGATCTCATCCCAGCTGATATGAAGCCGGATTGCTATGTCCCTCCGACATCAGACTTCGGTGATGACGAGCTATGGGAGAACATGAAGGACGCTTTGACCTCGACGAAGTATTCGCCTCTCTATCGCGAAGATTTTTCCAAAGTGCCCCGCGCGTTCGTCGCGACGTTCGGATACGACTGTTTACGAGATGACGGGATATTCTATGCAAAGAGGCTGGAATATGCGGGCGTGCCAGTGAAGTGGGTGAATTATGAAGACGGTTTTCATGGCATTACATGGTTTGGAGATAATTCATATGAAATCGGGCGACAAATGGCCGAAGATTTTATCGAATATACAAAAGAGCACCTTTGATAAAAGAGAAGATATTCAATCTATAATCATGTTGATCGTGAGAATTATTTTCTCAATGTATGTATATTCCCTAAATTGTCAATGTTTTTTCTTCCCACTTCTTATGAAATAATCGTGACAGTATGGTCTATTCTTGATAGATTAAGTTTATATCTTCTCAGAACTGTATGATCAATATAAATAATCATAGATGTTGAATAAAAGAGTTCTGAGTAAATATAAACTTTATCAAGATTAACCATATTGTCACAATCATTTTCATGAAATAAGATATGAAAATATTATGCTAACTTTATAGGCAACAGTGCATTGCGTCACACATTTATCTAAAGAAGGGTTAACAAATCTTCATGCATATTTTTTTAACCACTTAATCATTCTTACAACCTGATATACAACCAATGGCAGAACAATGGAATTAAGCTTTCGAAACACACATTAGCTACAGTCTGACTATTTTGAAACAAGGGCCATGCTCGCCCGGCCAGCAGAAGCGACATAATGTATATAAGCCACCGCCACCACCATCACCACCATCGTCATCATCATCGTCATCATCGTTCTCATCATCATCGTTTTCACCGCAAAAAGGGTATTTCCCAACGCTTGAGCAAAACATAATTTGATTTTGTGTCCATAATTTCTAGAACATCCCCGGTACATGTGCTACAATAATTGACTAACTTATATCTACCGACGGAACCCCATCTAATAATTGCAAACATGTATATGTGTCTTAATACAATGCAATGAAAATAAATAAAAAGTACATGTATATACAAATGTGGCAATGTTGAAAATATTTTAATTAACACTTTTTAAATCATGAATATTTTCGTAGCTTTAAATACTTTACCTTAATTTTAAGAGGTATGTTTTTATTATGTAGTCATCAAAATATTATACAATAAAATGAAATATTATTGGTATCGATTTTGATTACAATTGCAAAAGCGTGAAATGGAAAAGTAGTTTAATGAATCAATAGAGGGGAGCGGATGAAGAGAGAAAGTGTGGTGTGTGTTTGTGTGATAGATAGATAGAGAGAGAGAGAGAGAGAGAGAGAGAGAGAGAGTGTGTAAAGGGGCAAGAGAGACACAGAGAGATATGAGATGTCTTATTCAAATCAAATCTATTATTAATCTAGTTAATGTCGGTTACTTTAAACAAAATCTATGTTGTGTTTTTATTGACTTCTCGTCGAATTTTCGTATCTCATAATAAAAGTTGTTTCATTGCCATCATCAAAGTTTTCAACATATTCCACAGAAATGTCTTTGTGGCTCGTAATACCGACTGCAAAAGAGGTGTAGCTCAACTGCGGTAATAATTGGTCTCTTTTTAAACAGTTTATATCGAAATAAATAAACTAAACAATTAGGCAGATTTATTGACACGCACTTCATATTTTGCTGAGACGTGTTCCGTCAGCCATGCCAACATTGACTTTAGATCAAATCCGAAACCTCCCGTTATATAGGCCTTTATTTTGGCACCCCATGCGTCAAGGAGAAATGACTTGCGTCATTGCCTGCATGGGTGATAAGTGCATGTCCTGGATTCACTCAGTGAAGTCGACGCCTCGTGAGGCACAATGCCGGTTGCAAAAGAGACGCCAAACAACTTCTCCTACAATACATGTACCATAAATTGAAGAGAGTTCATGCAACTATGACATGTGCGAACCGTACAGATAAAGCCTTTTGTTTGACAGGCACTAGCTACTTCGTATATTATGTTGGTCAGATTGAGTACAATGGAATGTTGCGTCAAATATCTAAAACATTGCGATGGCTTCTCCTATATGTCAATAAGTGGCGCCTGCGCTGATTGCATGGAATCGTAAAATAATGTGCGCCTGGATATCCCTTATTGGCGGAATAGGATTCTACCGGCAATCCTACAATCATCGAGCATAAATAATGTACCCTGCCATTTAATGCGATATATTCACTGTCTATTTTGCTTTCTTCTTTGATCAATTCCACACGTACATGGTGCGTCAAAGACTGCCTCGGGAATCGCTAACACGGTCCTACGTCAGCACAATGACGTACGACGTCTCGTGTGCGACGGGCGTTCAATTAAACTATCATACCTTTCCTCACGAGCTCTGATCTCCGATCTTGTGCTTGGTAATGGACGACCATTCCATGATGCTTGCTCATATCGCAGCTTTCTTCGAGATAGATAACGTCTAATCTTTATCTGGTGGAAGGCATACACGCACGGGTTGATACAAGGGTTCAGATAAGCCACCAATATTGAGGAGTACATCAACGCATTGCTGAACCGCGCACTGACGCGTGTATGCCCGCCACACGCGATCCACAATATAACGCCGAAGAAGTAGCCATAGATGACAACATTGCTGGTGATGATGATGCACACGGTCTTGAGGATTTTAATTCGCTGCTTCCGTATGCGGCTGGTAGTGCTGTGGTCTCGTCCGGGGGTCTGTCCGTGGAAGGGGTTGCGCCAAATGACTTTCAAGATGGCGGAGTAGCAAGCGATGAAGATAGTGATAGATAACCCGTAGATAAAGACGGTGGAAACGATGACAGTTGGTTTGAAGGACGGGTTGGCATAGTTCTCAACGAAATTCATTGATCCACCATTGATCACGATTGGTAGTACGGACATACCAGACACTACGAATACAAAAGAATGTACACGGCGTTAAAAGTATATGTATACGTCTATGTGTATAAGGTCATGTATATCAAATAAATCAATTTATATACTTCTCTTATAAATCTAGCCATCTGATTGGTCGAAATTGGAGTCGTGATTTTAGCCATTCCCGTTAAAGAAACAAACAATGCCAGTAATGGTCAATAACGGTCGTGAGTGAGATTCCCGAAAGATTCCGGGTACCGGGAAAATAGTACAATTTTGATAAGATCCCCATTGGTTTACGTGTTAAAATATTCTTTGTGCGAGCGCGGACACCAACCATACAGTGTTTTTTGTATGCGATTCCCAATTGATTGTAACATACAGTCATCCGTTTCCATCGAAAATGAACAGACAGTGTCTCAGACTTTCCGTGATATTTTAAGCAATCTTTACTCAAGAAAGGGATAAGGTAAGAATTCTTGGTAGATTTTTGTGTCAATTCAGTATATAAAAGACGTATTCGAGGCCTGGCTGTTGGCTCTCGGGGAAGTGCACATCCTGCCATGACCCCGAGGCGCGCGCCTGGGTTGGCTTGAGCCATAAAACAGCCAAGCCTCTCATAGAAGTCTGTGATTATTTACATAAATGTGTGTATGTGACCGAATCAGCACCGGGGTTTATTTGTTTGTTTGTTTGTTTGTTTGAGAGAGAGAGGAGAGAGAGAGACAGAGTTTGGCAAAACATTAATCCACGTTTGCTCTTCTCCACCCAAGTATATTGATATGGCATAGCGCTATTAGGAGCGTCACAACGTGACTGACATTAATTTGTATAGGAAATCTCCATTATAATTACCATTACTAATAATGTTATTATTAACATTTCTGTCTTACCTATCCATACACAGCCACATAATATCAGCGCGTTTCTCTTGGTCCGGTAAGGTCGCGATAATAGAGGGTAAACAATCGCGAAGAAGCGATCCAAAGCGAGAACAACCAGAGTAGCAAATGAAGCAATGGAAATAAACTGTGATAGAAAGAAGAACGAGGGAGAGAGATGGTATATATCGAGAAAGGGGGAGGGAGAAACCGAGACAGACAGAAATAGAAATAGAGAGAGAGAGAGAGAGAGAGAGGGAGGGAGGAGGAGGGGGGGGAAGAAAATAGAAACAGAGACGCACATACAGAAATAGAGATAGAGAGAGGGAGAGAGAGAGAGAGAGAAGACAACATTGAAGGAGTACTAAAAGGAAAATTGAAAATAAATAAAAGTTTAATAGTTTCCAACATCCATGTTGATAACTTTTCGAAACTGACAATCAAGATAAACCTGAAAATTGACTATAATATGAAATTCCTTTGCAATTACATTTAAACTGTGATAGGGAGAGGGGGATAAAACGTTACAAGAAAAAATAAAGAAGGGGAAATAGTTGAAAAGTTGAAAGTTTAAACCTGTACTATAACAGCAGTGCTCAAACTGTTAAATATCCATTTTGATAACAAGTCAAAACTTGCAATCAAGATTATCATGAAAGTTTACAATGGTATCAAACAAACTTACCACTTGGAAATACAAAATAGCTTTGTCTAGCTTCACGTTGCTAGAAAACTTGACTTGAAAAGCAACCTGGGAAAAGAGAATGGCGTTACTTCCCGCGACAACGACGAACATGATTACGGCCAGGACGGACATGTTGACGATAAGGATGTCGGGGACCGTCCTGTTCTTGCGATGTTTGGAGAGGAGGATGAAGAGGAGCCAACTGTTGATGACGATCCCGAAGATGATGACGACTATGCTGACGATGACGAAGACTAAGGCAGCGGTGGTCAAGAATTCACAATCCTCGTCAGGGATAACGGTGTCCATCGTGTTGACGCATGTCGAGTTTGAGGTCGAAATCGGAGATGAAATGAAGGGTGACGATGACGACCTGAACGACATTATTCCCTGCGTTGATGGGTTTTGAGGATAAGTCGACATTTTATTAATTAAGTGCAATACAACCCCATCAGAATAGAGGGATTGCGAGAGTTGTTTTCAAGTAATGTTTTCCAAAGATAGAAAAGTCTTATCTTAACTTATACTAGCATAATAATGAGTGTCGTACAGAACTGCAAGGTGTACGCCCTCGTATCATGATTTATTCAGCGTTTCATTTTGCTTGGCTGGAACAAAAATCAAAACGATTTTGTTTTGCAACGTCGATCAGTACAACTGCTAGTTTGAGCTTTTCATCCGATATACCGCCGTCTCTGCCAATCAAATCGATGTAATACTTTCCAAATATCATTCTGACGGTGAATTACACTGCGAACAATAAAATTGGTCGACGAGAGGGCTTCCAAACATGAGAAAATAACAGTTTAAAGGAAATAATTATCGTTACAATTTATTGTGGTCTCAATAATGATGCAATTGCAACTCATCGCTCTAATGCTTAATACAAGTTGGTATTTACCTTTATAATTGCCATGGCACTGATCTGCTCTACGATTTATCTGATTTTCAGTCCTGTGTTGGGCTAAAATTATCACTCTGCCTAAAAACGGCAACCAGTGGTCAGTAAAACAATATTGATTTAACATCGACGAATTAGGAATGTACTAATATCTTCAACATGTTTGTGCTATGATCACTGATTAGCAGCGTAACTGATATAGGCCTATCACTATTTAGATTTGTACTTGTGAATAGTCGGAATGGACCCGTATCTATAACAGTAGCGTATCCAGAAACTCATAGATAGGAGGGAGGGGCGTAATCTTCTTCTCAGAGCATAAAAGAGTGGGCGGTACTATTTTGCCAGTCCATCGTCAACTAAGAAACAAAATTGATGGTCTATAAAAGTCAAATGTGACTGATTATATGGCATACCGCTGAAAACAACAACAACAACAACAACAACCAAACCCTATTAAACTCCTACGACACTCACTGCAAGTCATATTCATTGGGTGAACCGTCGCTGAACCACGTTTTCATGTTTTTTTTTCGTCGAAGGATTAGAGTTAGGGTAAGAAGTAGTGTCGGATCAAAGGTGGAAAGCAGGGAACTGAAGTTCAGTATCCAACCCGGATGTTGAACGGACCTTCCTTCTTCATTTTTCTCACTAGGCCTATCAATAGTGCAGTGGTAGGGCACGGCGCGGGCTGGTAAAAGGGCATGGGAGCGGTCGATTCGGGGGGTCTTTAGAAGAGCCGGTTGATAATTATGAAAGCGAAGGCCGATTTTAATTAGTCCCATGCAGTCCGCCCTGTTGATGTCACAAACGAACTTTATATCTTAATCCGCTGAATTTCATCATAGGGTATCCAGCAAAGGAGCGGACTGAGCTAGATAGCATTTACGCCCCCAACCCCAGCCGAGAAAATGTGTTACGCCCCTATCCTAGTCACCCCAATGTCCTTGGAATAATGAAAATGAAAAGTCGCTCTAGACTGTGTATTTTTCTTGGCCACCCTCTTGCTCTGTCTATAATCGTGGGATGCTTTGCCAGAGTCTGAAATCAAGTTAAGATTAATGTACTTTCAGACTGAAAACCAACAACAATTAAGCCAATGTATACCAACCATTATAAGTTACATGCAGGAGTCGGCGGATTCCGAGGGGGTGGGGTAGGTTTGGAACCTCCATTTTTCTTTTTTGCTCGTCAGATTTTTATTTTGTATTTGTATATATATTTTTAAAATTAATATTATTATTATTATTATTATTATAATTGTTATTATTATTGTCATTATTACTTGTAATATTATTATTACAATACAGTGCGTCCCAGAAAAAACGAATCCGAGAATTATCGATGTTTTATATCACAATCATAATGAATAAATGACACATATTTGTAAGGCTTAGATCCTCCTCTTTCATTTCATGATGCATATTTCACGCATGAGTGATTACAAACAATTTGAAGAGAGGGTACCAACACGTCATTTTGGCGGGTGGTATCTGAATTTCAAAGAGAAAATCACATTTTTAGAAAGTTCATTTTCTGCCTTTTCATATGACACCCAGGGGGGTCGACAAAGGGGTGTGGGGGGGGGGGGGGGTGCGACACCCCCACCTGTCAGGATATTGTCGGTAAAATTGCGTTGCCGTCGGGAAAAAAGACAAAAGGGGGAGGGGAAAAAAGAGAGGGAAAGGGAAAGAAAAGAAAAGAAAGAAAGGAAAAGAAAGGAAAGAAAGAAAGAGAAAAAAGAAAAAGAGGGAGGAGAGGAATGAAAGGAAAAGAAAGAAAAGAAAGAGAAGGAAAAAAAGAAGAAAAAAGAGAAAAGGGAAACAAAAGAAACGGGGAATGGAAGAGAGGAGAGAGAGGGGAGGTAAGAGCCTGAGAGAGGATTAGTGTTAGTAAAAGAGAGAGGGGGGTTATTGGGTGGAGTCGTCTCGTCGAGGGAGCAAGAAAGACACGGGTAAATATGTTGCTGTGTCGGGTCAGCTGTGTCGGTATTCAAGATTGCTCGATCCTCGTGTACTATATCAATGCAGAATTTTGAAGTCGTTGAGATGTATATTGTCGGTCGGCCGACAAGATTTTTTCCCTACGAACTGTGACTTTTTATCCGCTGCGACGACTTTTCTAGAGTGACTACAACTACAATACTTGTATTTTCTCGAAGTTTCACTTTACTATAATATCAAATTTTTGGAGAAACTGAATTCAAACAAGGATTAAGAGTCAACAACGGTACGACGAATCATCTTCCTTTCTCTATACGTTGATGAAACGCCAAAAATTCCGCGCTTTTGCGCGGGAGGGGTAAACTTCATTTAGACGAGTAGAGAACGGTACAACGAATCGTCTTCTTTCTCTAATGATTTAAGGAAACGTCAAAGCTTCCGCGCTTCGCGCGGGAGGAGGGAAACTGAATTCAGAAAAATTAGGATTAAGAGTCACGAACGGTACGACGAATCGTTTGCTTTCTTTCATAACTTAAGGAAACGTCAAAGCTTCCGCGCTTCGCACGAGAGGGGGGGGGAATGAATTCAGATAAATTGGGCTAAATAAGAGTCGAACACGGTGTAACGAATCGTCTTCTTTCTATAATAATTAGATCAAACTTCTAAGCTTTGCGCGCTTTGCGCGGGAAGGGGGAAACTGAATTCAGACTAGGATTAAGAGTCAAAAACGGTACAACGAATCTTTTGCTTTCTCTGTATTTTGATGAAACGCCAAAAATTCAGCGCTTCGCGCGGGAGGGGAAAACTTCATTAACACGAGTCGAGAACGGTACAACGAATCGCCTTCTTTCTCTAATAATTGAGGGAAACGTCTATGCTTCCGCGATTCGCGTGGGAGGGGGGGGGGGAGAACTGAATTCAGATAAGGATTAAGAGTCGAGAACAGTACGACGAATCGTTTGCTTTCTCTCATAACTTAAGGAAACGTCAAAGCTTCCGCGCTTCGCGCGGATGGAGGGAAACTGAATTCAGACAAATTAGGGTAAAGAGTCGCGAACGGTACAACGAATCGTCTGCTTTCTCTAATAATTTAAGGAAACGTCAAAGCTTCCGCGCTTCGCACTAAAAGGGGAAACTGAATTCAGACAATTAGGGCTTATTAAGAGTCGAAAATGGTACAACGAATCGTCTTCTTTCTCTAATAATTTAATGAAACGTCAAAAGTTCCGCGCATCGCGCGGAAGGGGGAACTTCATTCAGACAAGGATTAAGAGTCGAGCACGGTTCAACGAATCGTCTACTTTCTCTAATAATTAAATGAAACGTCAAAAATTCCGCGCTCTGCGCGGGAGGGGAGAAACTGAATTCAGACAAGGCTTAACAGTCGAGAACGGTACGATAAATCGTCTCCCTTTCCTAATAATTTAAGAAAACGTCAAAGCTTCCGCGCTTCGCGCGGGAGGCTTATCACCCACATCCCCCCTAATGAGCGCGCTTCGCGCGCTCTTTAAGTGATTCGTTTGCTCGCTAACGCCCCTCCCTAAAATAAGATCCTAGTTCCGCGCCTGCATTCAAATATATAGCTATAATGCTGACTAAGTTGACGAAATAATTCGTATATTTATGTTGTCGAGGAAAATGACCATTTGCGCATATACGCAAGGATAGAAAGTCCATATGAAAAACAATTTAGCCGTCGGCCCCCGGGTATATATAGGGTTAAATTTGTAGATATAGGGACATTTAATTTTGTCGGTAATTGGTGGCTAGTTTTGTCGGTAATCGTTGGCCTTTACACCCCCCCCCCCCCACTGAAAAAGGTCTAGCGACGCCCCTGATGACACCTCAATCAGGAAAAATGAGCCAGGAATAACAAAGTTCTGATTGTTTAAAGTAATGCTTGCATTTTCATATTTTAATTAAACGAATACGTTTTCACTAGCTGGCTGCCTGCCGTAGCAACAAACAGAGTTGACAAAGGACTTAAGGCTCCGTTCCGTTGACGATGAGCCATGCATCATGTCTTTTGTCTTCTTTAATTTTTGTTATACATTTAAAAACCCGGAACACGTGCATCATTAATTAAAAATTAAGATTAGCATTGAAGAAAAAAGGACTGGGGAGGGCAAACAAATTATATTTGATGTAAGAATGTGGTGTGGCGGTATAAGCCAGTGTAAGCATGCGGAGTTGGGGATCGCTACTTTTTTGTAAAAGAGCTGGGAGGGGGACAATCCGAAAAATGCTGACGAACAATAACAAGTTTTCCGACACTTCAGAGCTAGGTTAATGTAATTTTACATAACCTGAATAGTAGATCGATCGAAATCTCCTTTGACAATTAGCAATTACACGAAACACTTAAGCGGCTTAGGCCTATATATAGATTGATGATTTTTATTCGACAAGCTTCCAACATACAACAATATACAATAATAACAGATCAAAAATAAGTCAGCTTGAACAGGATAACCCACGAAAGCTCGAGAGCTTATTTCCAGTAGGGTCCCTTACAGACACTATGACAAAGTTAAAATAGTAATATTTACAGACAGATAAGAAAATTAAAAGAACTACTTATTAAAGATAATAATAATAATAACAACATTAAACTGATGATAGAAATGATATTAAGTACAAGAAGAAAAAGAAGAAGGAGAAGAAGAAAAAGAGGAGAAGGAAGAAGAGGAAAATAATGATGAATTTGTAGAATTTCTATAACGTACGAAAACATAAGTATATACAACATGAAAAAGTATGAACCGACAGAAGAATAAAAATTTCAATCATATAACATGTCATTCACTTCTCTTCTCTGACTGTCAAGTATTAGGTATTCCTTTAATTTCCTCTTAAGTTAACATGATCATAGTTTCCTATAATTTCTTTTACACCATTGTGAAGAGAATTCCAATGTTTTATGGCATTGTAATAAAACGAATTTCCAATACTACCTACTCTTTCTGGTAAGTTAAAGTTGAATCGTCTATTTCTTGTATTATAATCATGTACGTCAGTAACAAGATCGAAGTTGGATCGAATATAATGATTCGACCTAGTATGATATATTTTATGCACGTGATGCAATACGAGTTGTTTTGATCTTTGGTCGACTTCAAGAAAACCAGCTTTAGAAAGTTCGCTGTAGCCAACATGAGTTCTAGGACCAGAACAGTTGATAAATCTCACCATTTTGTTCTGTATAATCTTCAACTTCTTTTGATCTGACTTGTTTATGTTACTATACCATGCAGGGTTAGCATAGTCAAATAAACATTGAATAAGAGCAAAACAGAGTGTACGTCTTGCTTTTAAATCCATACAACTTTGATATCTGTACAAAAAATTTCAGACGAGAATTTGCTTTTTTTACAACTGATTCTACTAAAGATGAAAATGTAATTGCGCTAGCCAACTCAATGCCTAAATACTTCACAGACTCTTTTCTCTTCAATTGATTGCTTGATTATTGTGTGTCACTTTGAATTCAAATGACTTTTTAGAACTCCTTTTAGAACAAAATAAAATGCTTTCTGTTTTTCCCAAGTGTAAAGAAAGCTTATTATCAGTCATCCAATCGACACACGTACACTGTAAAAAATAATTTGTTCATTGGTAATTTTTACGTATTTTTTCCATGTAGAATTTACTTGTAAACATTAGTTTTGCCACTTACGCACTAAATTTAAGTCTTGCTAACTCAAACTCTCAATTTAGTAGAACATACGTGGAATATTTAAGTAAAATCAAATACATTAGAACTTTAATTAATTTCAGCTTGTATTAATTTAGTAATTTTAACTCAAAATCTGAAATTATACGTATTACTCAAACAATTTATGTTGATTATTCTTATCTTTTTAAAGTAAGGACCGATGCAGTGCGTAATAGAAATATTTACATAATTCTAGAATATTCATTAAGACCAAATTAAACTCTTTTTTAAATAAAACAATTCTTTTTTTGTGGTTGAATGAAAATTTAAGGACTTTAAAACATTTACTAATTCATTTAACATGGCTAAGCAAAGACAAGACAATTTTTAATTGTTACCCAGTTCAAAACAAATCAAAACTTGATATTTCAGGAAATTGTCAACCAATTTTCCTTTTAAGATGCTACGATCAAGTATATATAAAATTTGGAGCCTTTCAATATGTGTCGAATTGAAGCGTATGTAATAGTTTGTGATGGTGGTAGATATATATATACGGTTAAATCTTAAATAGAAGTAGTGTTAGTGATTAGTAATTAATCTTCAATAGAAGTAGTGAATGATTAGTGGATGTTACTTGTTAGATTAGATGGGTACCAAATCGTGCAATATGTAATCCTATCATAGCTTGTTTTTAATTATCTAAAATGATTACAATACTTAAATTATTTACGTTAATGTAACTCGATTTAACTGAGTAAAAATGTATTCAGCAAAATAAGTAAATTCTACTTAAGATGCCGTAGGTAATATTTACTTAATAAAAATAAGGCAATTCTTTTCCTCAATTTTATTGAGTTATTTCGACTATTATTTTTTTACAGTGTAGCTGTTCACTGAGCTTTTCCTCAATATATTTAGGATCAGGATTTGAATAGAGTAGTACGCTGTCATCTGCGTACAATAATAGTTTGAAGTCTTTTATACAAATACACATATCATTTATATAACTTGAAAATAGAATTGGGCCTAAAATGCTTCCCTGAGGAACACCGCATGTTATAGGCATTAGTTTGGAACGAATATCATGAATGGCCACTACTTGGTGCCGATTAGATAAGTAGGATCTGAACCAATCTAAACTTGCCTTATCAAAACCCATTAGTCGTAACTTCTTCAATAAGACGCAATGATTAACTGTATCAAAAGCTTTTTGCAGATCAAGGAGCACCATACCAACAAAGCGCCCTTGGGAAGTTTCTCTCCTCAAATAATCAGTTAAATGAATTAGACATGTTTCAGTCGAATAATCATGTCGAAAACCAGATTGAAATTCATAAATTATATCATTTTCTTTAAAGTATCTTTCAATTTGAACACAGACCGATTTTTCTAGAATCTTTGATGCTACGCTTAAAACACTAATAGGTCTATAGTTGCTAACATCAGTTTTATCTTTCTTTTTATAAAGTGGAGTCACTTTTGCTATTTTCATATCCTCTGGAAAAGTACTCGTCAAGATAGATAGGTTCATTAAGTAACTTAGAGGCTTAAATAAAACCTTCGCACCATCTTTTAGAAATTAGAAAGCTGGAATCAAGAGTCTAACCCAGTACTTTTTGATACATTCAACTTACGTAACTCTTTGAAAACAAATTGTTCACTGATGATGTTTGAAGGTTTGCATGGTGGTATGAATAATCACGGAAGAGGTTTACGGTACACCATGTGTAAAGTCCTCGAGGGACTGAGGAAAGTAGATAGAAAATAGAAGTGAGATGGAAAGGCGAGAAAGTGGAGGTTGGAAGGAAGAGTATCTTTCGGAAGTGAGTTTAGTCCTGAAAAGGACTGTAAACCAGAAAGTTGTAGGCAAGATGAGAGGTTTGAGTAGAAGACTGGATTGAGTTGGAGAGTTGAGTAGGCGAGTAGAGTTGCAGAGCAGGCCCGTCTTCAGGAGTGAAGACGGACAGTCAACCTGAAACGTCGAGTCTACTCTCCTGCTCCTGCTCTGCAACTCTACTCGCCTACTCAACTCTCCAACTCAATCCAGTCTTCTACTCAAACCTCTCATCTTGCCTACAACTTTCTGGTTTACAGTCCTTTTCAGGACTAAACTCACTTCCGAAAGATACTCTTCCTTCCAACCTCCACTTTCTCGCCTTTCCATCTCACTTCTATTTTCTATCTACTTTCCTCAGTCCCTCGAGGACTTTACACATGGTGTACCGTAAACCTCTTCCGTGATTAAATTGTTCACTGATTGGTAATAACTCGAAGCTGTTTTCACGTACACCTTTTCTTTCGTAAAAGTCACGAATACAATCATTGTCTGCGCTGAAAAAGTCTTTGGAAGGGGGGAGTTTGTTTACTAATTTGGCAGCCACATTTGTGAAATGAGAATTGAATTCATCAGCGATGGCCATCTTAATTCCCCATCAATTTTAATGACAGATTCTTGTTCTTTTCGCTTCTTATTTTTCAATCCTAAGCTTTTTAGATTCTGCCAAAGTTTTTTCGAATCTTGTTTATTTTCTTCTATCTTGTTTTGTAAGTAATCGAGTTTAGCCTTTTTCACCTCTCTTTGGACCATATTTCTTAATACTCTGTATCTTTTATATATTTCTCTCTTGAATTAGGGAAAGAATATCTTTAGTCACCCAAGTTTCTGATCTTTGTTTTATTCTTATCCGTTTCAGTGGCGCTATCATATTCAAATTTGAGATAAAAACATGTTGAAATATTGACCATGCCTCATTTACATCTGTACAGTCAGTTATTCGTGACCAATCAACAACAGATAGTTGAAGATTGAAAGACTCTTCTGTATATTTTTTCATGGATCTGATATCATTAGTCCTGTGATGACCTATAGCCAGTCTAACATTTTTCCGTGTACAGAAAGTAAAATAATGGTCGCTAAGACCTAGATCAATGACACCACTTTGACTTATTTTATTTTCTTTGGTACAACCAACATGATCCAATATAGAGAAGAACATGTAGGTGTAACGCGTGTTGCCTCTTTAATGAGTTGACTAAACCCATGAAGACTCATCAAGTCAATATATTTTTTAGCCAGTGGCGATCATTTGGGAAGAAGACAAATATTCATGTCTCCTAAAAGAATTATTTCGTCATCCTTCTTTAATGTATCAAGAATATTGGACAATTTCTCGATAAACAAATTGTTTTTCGGAGGTCGATACAGAACGCCAACAACAATTGGTTTTGATCTTGGTATAAGCAAATTTATCCACAGGGATTCCGTATCCCCAGTACTTATAACATCCATAATATTAAATGCAATGTCATTTCTGATATAGAAACATACACCACCTCCAGAGCCAGAGGATCGATCATGGCGTATGATTTTATATCCGTCTATTTCAATTTCTTCATCATTTACGGAATTGTACACCATGTTTCAGTGAAAGCAATAATAGACAGCCTTTTTCTTTTAAAAAGAATTCTAAGTTCCGATATCTTGTTTAGAATAGACCTCACATTAAGGTGTAAAAAATGAAGACTTTAAATTTTAAACTTTTCTACAAATTCTTGATAAAGAGAAGTGTTTTCATCTCTGAGGTTTGGCTGAATTACTCTTGCTATCGCTTGCTTTTCATGTGTAACGCGCGTTACCTTAATATAGTTTTCTTTTAGTCTATCCTCGTTTTGGCTTTCTTTCTCTAAACAATCGTCAGTAAATAATGAGTCACAAAAAGATGGCAGACAACATGTTAAACAATTCCACTTCTCATCAGGGCATTCATAATGTAACCTGCGGTACTCTGAAAAACTGATAGCTTGACAATTAGTGTGAAACCATTTTTTACAATAAGAACACAGAAGGCCGTGTTGATTACATTTGACTGGCTTATCACAGTTCCCACAAGGGAACTTATATTTTCGACCGTCAACTATAATTTTCGGATCATCACTAGAAATGTTATCACGTATCAGATTATCCATTTACTTGGGGGTCTAAAATCTGAAAGCGGCATATTTTTATTTTGGGTAGTACTATATTTAGGGCTATATGCCGCATTACATTAGGAGGGCATGTTTGTTCACCCCCCCCCCCCCCCCCCCAAGCAGCTGCACTAACACAACACCTAACACAGATGTCAGGTGTAGTGTTAGTATTGGTGCTGTTAATTTATACGTGCGTACAGTGCACTGCATGCAGTGCTAACATATTAACGCTGCGCTAATATGCGCTACATAATTATCTTCAGTGTAAACGCATAAGGACCAATTGTTAGCGCGAAGTTCCTCAAGATAGTCAAGAAGGCTGCAAGATTTTATCAAACCTCTGAACTTTATCGCTTGAGTCATCGTGGTTTAACAATCATTGAAATATGATGTACACAACCGCTTTCATTTAGGAGTGTTTTCTGTGACGATTTCGACGTTTTGGATAGGACAAAAGACGCAGCTAACGCGTCCAATTTCCGTGTCCAGTCCCACCCGTAGACATCGCCGCTTGTGGTTTGTGCCTTTTTGACATAACAGAAGTGCAAGTGAGAACGGAACTTCCCCTCATCTCTTCAGCGAATTCAAAACTGAAAATCAATTAAACATGCCATCACCAGTTTTGTGATAAACAGTATTCGTGATCTAGATTATCATCATCATCATCATGGAGGAAGAATATGAGAGTGGTAAATGCCTTTGACTTTTTTACTTTGAGTTTGAGATTTTGACTTTTTTTTTGCATTTTAAAAAGGTTGCTTCTTTCTTCAATGAAATTCACATAGAAATGGATTTTTTTTTTTGAATAGATTAATAAATAAGATGGCTACCTATTTGTTAACTTACCCTGGCCCTGCATCAATCACTTTACGGTGCCACTTTTATTTTAACAAAGTTGAAAGACTTGAATTAGAAGGCGGAATGTCAACACTAAACAGATTTTGACATAAATGAGTTGTAGACTTACATGACACTGTCTTAGATCATTTTCACTCATTTTCACTCATTTTCACAATGTGATATATGTAGCCTTTTGTATGTTAACTAGATACATTTAGTGATTAACAAATACTAACTAAACAGGGCTCCACATTTTTTTCATCACATGAGATGGATTCACATTAAGAATTTTCAGGGTTTGTTTGAATTGGGTCCCTTTTTCAATTCCAGAAGTTTGTTAGTGTCGAGCCCTGCAGTAATGTTAGCACATTTTCATAGTGTCACTTTAATTCTGGTCAGTATGGACTAGACTGTGCTGAGCAATTATACAAACAATATTTAATTTGTTTTTACAGGAAGCAACGGAGGAAGTACACCTGTTCTAGATGAGAGAGAAGATGGTAGTGAGGTAAGAGTTATGTAGTGTCAACATGTTGATTACTGAGACTGATAGCATGAAAATAGTACATCTAGGTAATGATTTCCCAGATTAAGATTGTAGTTATGTCTAAGGCATCATCTTGAACCTTGAAATAGTAATCTCTTACAGCAGCTCCTAGAAGCTATTCCGGGAAAGCTGTGATTCCATCACATTGAAACATATATCCCCTAGATGATACACAAATCCTTTTACACCCAGATTTGCATTTATTTTGAATACTTTACAAATTTACAGATGCACACAGTTTGCATGTACTTGCACCATTTGGTATGTTCACCAAGACCGTGTCTCACCGTGGCATCTTATACTATCTTTGTTACAGGAAGGAGAATATGAATCGCCAGCTGAGGAAGAAGGAGAAGAAGGGGAGGCTGGAGAAGTAGTATCAGACGCAGAAGAAGAGGAACAGGAGGAAAGACTTGGCAGCGATGAAGAATATGACGAGAGGAGGGTTGTAGAAGGAGATGAAAAAGGCTATGATGGTGGTCGACATGAACAGGATGCTGAGCAGTATCAAGAAGAAGGATCTGAGGAAGGCGAGGAGGTGGATGACAGGAGGTCGGAAGACGGATATGAGCGAGAAGATGAAGGGCACGAAGCGGTAGAGTATTCCGGAGGAGAAGAAGGGAATCAAGTTGAAGAAGGGGATGAGGTAGAAGAGGGACAGGAGGTGGAGGAGGGGGGAGAACTAGAGGAAGGGGAGGAGATCGAAGAAGGGGAAGAAGTAGAGGAAGGGGAAGAGATCGAAGAAGGGGAAGAAGTAGAGGAAGGGGAGCAACTGGAAGAAGGGGAGCATGAGGGGGAAGAAGAAGGCGATGGTAATGAAAGGTATAGGGATGATCAGAGTGATGGAGAGCTTCCATATGAGGAAGAGGAAGAGGACAATAAAGGTTTGGAGCAAGTGAGCGATGTTGAACAAGTCAGTGATGGGGATTTAGAAGCCAGTGATGACGAGAGGAGAGTGGAATCAAGGCAAGAAGAAGCGGAGGAGGATGATGGTGCTGAAGGTTATGCCCAGCAAAACGCAAGCAATGAATATGAACAGATCCTAAGTGACGAGGAACAAATTGAAGACGATGATGCACAGGAGGAACAGCCTGAGAAGAAGCATGATGATTTGTATGAACAGATGGATGATGATGAGGAGGCGGACTTTGAGGATGCCCCAGCTCAAGACCAGAGACGGGTAGAACAAAACATTCCAGAAATCGAAGCACAATTTAGCGCCGATGAAGACGAAGAAGAAGGCGAGAGAGAACCTTTATACGAAGATGTCGACGAGGATGAAGAAGATGAGATCCAAAGGCAACACCAGCAAGATGGTCGAGAGGCTGTCTCTCCAGAGCAAGAAGAAGGTGAAGAAATCTTGGAGGAGATCGAGGAGGAAGTTGAGGGGGACTACGATGATGATGGTGACCCAGAACCAGAAATCATCGAAGCTGGTGATGAAGAACACTTGGAGATGGGGGAAGAGGAATGGGAGGAGATTGTCGATGATGACGATGAGGATGCAGAAGTGGTGGAAGAGTACATTGAATATGCGGACGAAGAGGAGGAAGGAGAAGCGAGAGAAGTTATGGAAGAAGTAGCAGAAGAGGCTGAGGGTGGAGAGGAACAAGTAGAGAGGGAAGAAGAGGCCAAGGTATCAGGAGATGAAGAAGAAGCAGGGGAAGAGGAGGCTGCTGCTGATGCCGGTCATGATTTCATGGCAGAACTACAAGGTATGCACTTGTTCAGTCTACATTCTGACCCCTTATATTTGTCCTCCAAATAGCTTAGAATAATTGTCTTATCTGTGTTGTAAATAGTATAACCCAACATTTTTGTTAAGCAATAATTTGTATTTAATCATGCAGAATACCCATGAGAAAAGTAGTTAATATAAAGATGAAACTTCTTTTCTAAAGACATGTTTTCCATTAAAATACTTCTTTTAGCTTCATATTTTCTCCATCTCATATTTTTTTTCTTTTTAATTTGTATACATTCTAAAATATATGTTCTATCAAGCTTATAGTATGGAAATAATTGCAGGATATTCTGCACTCTGCATTTATAGTAGGCGTCATCATTTGGAGGCATGTATTGACTAATAATAATAATAGTGGCTTCTTGTATAGCACTCATGTCTGTCAGAGAATACAATTCAAATGGAATTCATACATGTACATGTGTACCATTGTAAGATAGAAACACTAACCGTATTCTGTTCCTTCGTCAGATGAAGCAAGTGACGATGATGATGAAGATGATGTCATCGGGAGATCCAAGAGCAAGAGGAGAGCCTTAGCCAGGGACAGCGGTGATGAAAGTGAAGAAGAGAAGTAAGTTTAATTCTTTTCTGGGATATCTATCTATCTTCTGTGAAAAAAATATTGTATGCGGTATCACTATATTACAGAAATTGCTAGGGTCGTTGTTGACCATCATTAGGCCTTTTGTCGATGGAGAGATATTTACGGCTGTCTTGATCAAGTTTCAAAAATTCAACCTGGGATGTTGTAAACTAAAGTATATGAAGCATCACAGCTTTTATCTAGCAGCACGTTGCGATGCATAGTCCTCCAAATTACACTTCCCATAGTGCACATCCCTCTGGATGACGACATGTCTGAGAATATGTTTTATTCCCACCGCCCCCCTCCCCTGCCAAAAAAAATATTATAATTTTCTTAGAGAACCTGTAAAAAACAAAGGTGAAGCAGATATTGTTTTGTGTCTGTTGTGGTAGGGATAAGTCTCCCGCCCACAAATAACTCTTAAATATAATACAGTTATCATCTAACTTATTTAACCCTTGTAAATTTAATGGTTTGATCTTTTTGTAACTCATGAATGTAAGGTGGAATTAGGGCCTTTGTAGAATACTTTTAGATCTAAGCTCGGGAAAAATCAATTTTTTTTCACATACCTATAAAATTACAAAACTCTGTAAGGGTATGAATGATTTAATTCGTTTCTATCGTTCATTAAAACCTTTTCTCCCCCCCCCCCTTGTTCTTCTGTGTATCTATGTATCAGGGAAGAAGCAGTAGGTGAATTGATTGCAGATATCTTTGGTTCCAGTGATGAAGAGGAGGAGTTTGAGGTGAGTCTTCAAATAATTTTCATCTGATAATTATGGACAAATTATATATGGATGGAAAAATCATATAGATATCATGAATAGGCGTAACATTTTTGTGGCTAGCTGTGTGTGCATGTGACGTCACAAATCTTGACGCTCTACAGAGGACCGCTGAAGGCAGAAAATCTGGATCTCAAAATTAACATTTTTGAGAAATGATTACTGCGGGCTCATAACATATTTTGAAGAGGGAAGTTGTTATATTTGATCAGTAAGGCTTCCCCTTCACAATGATATGAATTTTGCATCAATTCAAAACACTTTAGATTCTTTGGGTGACTACTTGAAGTTTGATACAAAATTTCTTAAAATTTAAAAGGTGAGTTATATCACAGCATTAAAAAACAATAATGTGTTGTGTGCATGGGGCCAAAATCAAATTTAACCATACTTGTCATGAAAGTATTTTCAAATGCTTGAATGATAATTCTTGTAATGATTCCCAACCCTATGAGCAGCAACATTACAATTTGTAGCCATATCTATATGAAATTGGGATATCAAGTGTGTAGAAGGGTGTCATAATTTTGACAATATCATTACACATGTTTGTGCAGTATTAAAATACTTATACTCCCTTATTGTAATGATGAAATAAAGCATTGTGCAGTAATGCGTACATCTACGGTTATTACGCAAAAAACAAATACTACAGTCTAAATTTATACAATAACAGTGTCTAATGCCCTATTGATTGTAATGAATAATATGTTCAAGTACTTAGATTTTAAAGTATATGTTAAGTAGTCTCCTCTTGTAATATGACTTTTCTGTTAATTTGGTTTTCAGGGTTTCGGTGCAGCAGAGTTGCAAGGCCCAGCAAAGAAGAAGAAGAGTTCAAGTAAGTCCTTTTCATTTACTTCGCATATCATCTCGTAAATTCTTGTTCGTATGAATTGTAAGGATTCTCCTACTTAGCCCATCTGTTAGACTCGCAATGAAATCATATCGTTGTTTCAGAGTCAGTAGGGCATCAATTCTGTATTATAGTATTTAAGACAAGTACTGCAAAGTTCTCTAAACCCTTGCACATATTTGAATAACATAATATAATCTGTTATATTACTGTTCCTCAAACATTTATGTTAAATCCACAAAATACTGAACAAAATCGATGAATAGGAACACATGTGCAACATTTTAAAAGATTGTATAAAGCTCTATTTTTTATGGGCTGACAGGAACACAGACATTTTTGTGAGTTTTCGTTAAAACTGCATAATACAGGTTACTTACTGTATTTTTTGCAACGTTTTACCATCTCATTTTCACATAATGTTAAGTTTAAGAATAATAATAATACATATGATTTATAAGGCGCCAAATCCACTTGACAGTCAAATGCTCAAGGCGCAGCTTGTGCAAAAGATGAAATACATACATGATACATTTATACAAAGTGCGATAGGAAAGGTACAGATATAAAAGGTTATGGTAATCAATTATAAGCTAAATTAAACCGATATTTCTTAAGATTGTTTTTTAAAACTTCAGCAGAACTGCTATTCTTAATCCATTGAGGGAGAGTATTCCATAAGGCCCAGCATGAGCGAAGGTTCGCTCCCCCCACTTTGTTTTAACCCTAGGAGTAACAAGTAAGCCAGAGTTTTGAGAACGTAGCTGTCTAGAAGGAAAGTAATGCTGAATCAAGCCGATGTTATACTGCGGAGCAGAGCCATGTTTACAGTGAAATAATAGCAAAATAATCTTGAAAACAACACGTTTTTCTACGGGCAACCAATGGAGTGATTTGAGGACTGGTTTGATGTGACTGTACTTGTTGGACAGGGTCACGACACGGGCAGCAGCATTCTGTAATCTTTGTAATTTTGCGAGTAGGTTGTGAGGCGAACTAAACAAAAGGCCATTACCAAAATCCAAGCGAGAAGAAATTAAAGCATGAGTAATTTTCTCAGTGGCACTACGGTTCAGATATTTACGAATAAAACCCAAATTGCGTAACTGATAACGTACTGATTTTGAGACTTATTGAATTTGTGTAGACATTGTCATGTTTGAGTCGAGAAACACACCAAGGTTGCGACATACATTAGATAGGGTAGTTTCATGTCCAGCAAGAGTAATTGAAGTGATAGCAACCCCATAACAATTTGTGACATCTATGAAAATGAAATCCACCTGAAAATGAGGGCTTCTACAGTAATCTGCCTTACTAATCCTATAACATGTAATGTAAGATTAACGTAGGTCATAAGTACTTGCTTGTGAAGTACAAATATGAAATATAAGTGTAATTTTGTTGTCAACCATTTTCGATTACAGATGTCTTATCAAGCGACGATGATGATGACAATGCTGAGATGGATGCCTCGGCAATGGAAGACGCGATCCAGAAGATACGAGATGAGCAGGATGACGATGAGATTGAGAAGATTGAAGCACCGCCCGGTCCTCCACCTGGAGACTCTGATTCAGACGAGGGCTTGGATAGTATTAGAGGAGGATCGTAAGTTACCATGACAACACATGAAGAAAGTCAATATATTTTATATTTTTGTTTAATATTTGTTTTGAAACTTGTATTTGATATATCCTTAAAGGGATCCGGTAACTTTGTCTCAGATTCTGAAATAAAAATCTGGATTTAGCTCATGATGCAATGATAATTAAAAACCTTTAGGTCAGTCAGGAACCCTATGACTTTTACAAGCCGATCGCCTGTCTGATTATCAAGATATTTATGATTGGAATTACAAATTTTGAAAACTGTTCGCCTGACGGTTTTCATAATACTACAGTCTATTGGGGAAAACGAGTATGGTAAAACTGGTCAGTCAAAGATTTTTACTTTTTTGAGCCACTTCTTGATCATTTTGAAGCGCAATTGTTGTAGGGCTTCAATATTACACCATATCACAGACACTGATAACACGTAGGGCCGTGTATCTCAGAATTAACATTGTTAAAAGATCCCTTTAATATGAACAAATATATACATGTATATGTTTTTGAACGATTAGCCCCTACAAATTGTATGTACCATAGCTATTCATGACAGATGCCCACATTTTGTAGTTTGGCCTCTGATTCAGAGCCCTAAAAGCTAAATCAGACACATGAGTAGAAAGAGCAAACTTTTCTGTACGCGCTGTGTTCTGATTTGTTGCATTATCATTGTGTGTTTGACATGGGAAATTTAAAAGAATGTAAATAAACTTTTTAGATGTATACATTCTGAGAGCTTCAAATTCGCTGCTCGTAATGCAAATTAACATTTTTTTAAAAACTTGTCAGGGTAGTTTCTGACTAACTGTCTATGTAGATGTATATTTTTCTCAGGTACATGACTTAAATGGAATACTGATGGAGATCAAATGACATTGTTTAAGCTCACTGTTCATCATCATTCCTTTTGGCATAATTTTTTCTTTTTTTTCTTCCCATTTTGAATGTCAGTGAGTTTGTGTCTGACTTTGAAACGATGCTGGCGAAGAAAAAGGAGGATAACAAATTCAGAAGACGGAAACGCAACAACGATGACTTCATCAATGACAGCGATGACATCATTATGGCTATGATCAAACAGATGAACGAAGTAGCCATGGTGAGTTAACGTTTCTGTACGATTTCATAACTATTAGGTCATCTTCATTTTCGGTTCATGACTCTACTGTTTCCTAGCCTCTTGTCGATGGCCCTCGGGTTATTGGAGTCCGTAAACTCTGGCGAGCGAAGCGAGTCAGATAAACCGAAGCGCTTGCGCTGAGGGCCTCTTGACAAGTGATCTGAATTTCTTATGTTTTACATTGTTTGGCGAATATTCCGACCCAACAGAAGTCGGTGAAAAAAGAAATCTTCTTTCTCTAATAATTTAATGAAACAAAAAAACTTCCGCGCGGAGGGGACTCAATTCAGACAAGGATATAAAGAGTCGAGAACGGTACAACGAATCATATTCTTTCTCTCATAATTTTATTAAACTATGAAAGACCAAAGCTTCCGTGCTTCGCGGGTGGCGGGGGGGGGGGGGGGGGGGGGGGCTGAATTCAGTCAAGTAATAATGGTCGAGAATGGTACAACAAATCGTCTTCTTTCTCTAATAATTAATGGAAGGTCAAAGCTTCCAATCTCCGCGCTGGAGGGGGGAAACTGCATTCAGACAAGAAATAAGAGTCGAGAATGGTACAACAAATCGTCTTCTTTCTCTAATAATTAATGAAAGATCAAAGCTTCTGCGCTTTGCGCGGGAGGGGGGGGGGGAGGAACTGAATTTAGACAAGGATTTAGAGTCGAAAAAGGTACAACGAATCCTCTTCTTTCTCTTATAATTTCATGAACATCAAAGCTTCTGCGCTTCCCGCGTAACGGGGGGGGGGGGGGGGGGGGGGGGGGGGGGGGGGACAGCGAGCTGTCCAATTATGATTTTTTGATATCTTTTCTCGTTTATTTTGGTGATAAATAACACTTTCACAAAATACATATTATGCTCAAATTTTTGCTCGCTCACTAGCTGAATTGTGAAACAAGAAAATTACTTTTTCGGGCAAGAGGCTATAGCCCCCCCCCCCCCCCCCGATATAGATGTCAAAAATTGAACCGATATGGTGCTTCTAATATGACCTTGTCAATATTGGTATGTTGAGTAGAAAAAAAACGGTCTGCGCAATTTTCAAATTTCCGGCCCTCCCTATTGGAAAATCCTGGATCCGCGCCTGGGTCAATAGCCATGTCTGCATCCTCTGGAACTTTCTCCAGTCTCTCTTTCCAGAGTTTGAGGCATCTAGATTTTAATGAATGACTTTAAACAAAATATTATTTGACGATAAGAGGCATTATTTGTCATTTTTATTCTGTGTGACTCTTTTTTTTCTTCTTTAAAACAAAAAATCCATTTGAATAAAATCTTTTCATTTTTTTCATTTTGTAGGAGGATAGGAGACTGAATAATGCTCGAAAAGCCGCAACCAAGAAACTCAACATGCTTCCAGCTGTAATGGGCCAGTTGAAAAAGTAAGTGGTTTAGATTTCAGATTGCTGCCTCTCCTCTAAAGATAATTTGATTTCTGTGTCAGAATGGAAAACTGAACAAGATGATTGTGTAAATATATTCATTCTTTTGATAAACTAATACAGTCAAACCTGCTTTAGCAACCACCTGTATAGATAGTCCACCTGTCTATAAAGACCACATTTTTCACTTCCCTTGAAATGGTTTCTCATTGAAACATGTACTACAGGAACCTACATAAAGACCACCTGCCTATAAAGACCACTTTTCTTGTCTCCCTTGGGTGGTCTTTATAGACAGGTTTGACTGTATCACTTTATGAATCCCCAAACTGTCTGTGAAATAAAAGAGAAGCCACCATGAAACAGAAGTGAAGCGTTTCCAGAACACACTTTTTTGTTGTTGTCACAGATAACAGTAAAGCTCTTTAGAAGTGAACTTTCTCATGCAGGACATTTGAGGTCAAGTTTTGAGCCGAGGAGTCCGGGCATGAGCTCTGAAAAGCTTCAAAAGAGCTCTTTGAAAATTGATACAAGCATAGCTTTCTTGAATAATTTCTTTTATATATTGCAGCTGATCTACAGTGATCACAAGTATTGGTGTAATGGATTGTTATTTTTGTCCCCTTGTATTTTTTTCCCTCCAAAACTTACCTAATAAGGTCTGCCCCATGTATTGGTATACAAATAATACACATCAGTGAGGGCATTAGTAAGAATTACCCACACGATGTACCTTTGGAACAGTCTAACACGCGCGAGGCGACAGCCGAGGGCGTTTGGACTGCTTGTGGGTAATTTTACTAATGCCCAAACAAAATGAGGTGGATTATTTGTTTTCTAAGATTATGTTTTATTTGTTTTATGAAATGATGTTTTCTAACATGATTTTGATAATGACTGGTCATGGTCATTGAATAATGACCAGTCATTACCCAAATTACGGGCGTTAGGAAAAATAAATGCCTGGTCATGTGTACGCTTTCAATCAATCATTTGATTAGGATCCACGTCATCATCTTATAATATATTTAATTATTGATTTGATTTCATCCACTTGTCTTTTTCAGATCTGATCTGCAGTTGTCTTTCTTAGAGTGTGGTGTATTGAGACCCATGGCAGAGTGGTTGAAGCCCCTTCCTGATAAGAGTCTGCCACATCTTAAGATCAGAGAGTCCTTCATCAAGATCTTGCAAGGGGTATGTTTACCAGTCTTTGCAATACAATCTGTTGATGTAGTTGGGATGGCTCACAGTTTGTTTGCTTTGTAACACTACTTTACTTCCCGACTTCAACCAATTATGGAAAGTTATATATAATTAACCTTGATCCTGTGTCTGAGCCTTAAACTAAATTGCAATATAAGTTGGTTACCAGACTTCTTGTGCCAGCAATGTTGCTCCAGGTTTTACTTCATTAACTCTTATCATGCCACAGGGCTAATCCCCATTGTGCCAAGCCCCAAATCCCCCCGTGCCAGGTTGTTTTGGAGATAATCTGATTAACGCGATGGTTCTATGAATAGCGAGTGCAAAATACACAGCACAGTCCAATGAGCATGAACAATAACTGCTATTATGAATGCTGCATTGCATGCACATGGCACTCGAGCGATAGCTCTCTTGCATGGACAAAGCAGTATAACGATAGCTTGCAGCCTTATGGCAGGCTATGAGTTAAAGATAGGTTTTGTTTACTTGGATTATGATTGGGTTTAGGCTAGTTTCAGGTCAATGGTGCAGGATAGGTCCATGTATGTAGTTTTCATTCAGGGAATGAAGCTAGAAATTCAGTCCCTGTTGCAAACTGACCACCATGATATACTCAGTGGAGCTTTCACCATACAATCACCTGGTTCATTGTGTGTTGCCATTACCATGGGCAGTAGGAGTACATATACAGTGCTTCCCAGAAAAAACGAAACCAAGAAGTATCAATGTTTTATCATAACTTAATCACAACCATAGTTAATGAATGATACATATTTGGAAAGCTTAGAATCTCCTCTTTCAGTTGATGCTACTCCCGTGATGCATATTTCACGCATGAGTGATTGAAAGCAATTTGAAGGAAGGAAACCAAAAAGACATTTGGCGGGCGGTATCTGAATTTCGAAGAAAAATTCACATTTCTAGAAAGTTGAGTTTCTGCCCTTTCATATGACACCTCAATCAGGAAAAATGAGCGAGGAATGACAAAGTTATGTTTGTTTAAAGTAGTGCTTGCATTTCCATAATTTTATTAAACAAATTCGTTTTCACTGGCTGCCTGCCGTATCAATAAACGAAATTAACAAAAGACTTAACTCCGTTTCGTTGACAATCAGCCGTAGACGATAGTCTTCATGCATGGCTGATTGTCAACGAAACGGAGTTAAGTCTTTTGTCAAATCTGCTTTTTGATACGGCAGGCACTCAGTGAAAACGAATTCGTTTGTTAAAATTATGTAAATGTAAGGGCTAATTTAAACAAACAGAACTTTGTTATTCCTCGCTCATTTTTCCTGATTGAGGTGTCATATGAAAGGGCAGAAACTCAACTTTCTAGAAATGTGAATTTTTCTTCGAAATTCAGATACCGCCCGCCAAATGTCTTTTTGGTTTCCTTCCTTCAAATTGCTTTTAATCACTCATGCGTGAAATATGCATCATCTGAGTAGCATCAACTAAAAGAGGAGACTCTAAGCTTTCCAAATATGTATCATTCATTAATTATGGTTGTGATTAAGTTATGATAAAACATCGATACTTCTCGGTTTCGTTTTTTCTGGGACGCACTGTATACCGATCTTTCACATTAGGGTTTTACCTCTGAAACATTGTCAGTGAATATTAAAGAAGATGAAAATCTATAACAAGCCCCTGTAGCTCTCTTTGAGTGAGCTTTATAAACCACCATCAGTATTATAAATTCTGAGATGCCTTGCATTGGGTCGGGACATTTATCCCTCCACGTCAGCTGCATCCTGACAACTGCCCCACAAGAAACGGGGGAAATTTCATGTGGCTGGTATCCAAGAGGATATTTGTCCTAGAGTCTCATAACTTTAATGACTTGTTATGATTATGCTCTATTTCAGTCGTATGTTAGCTTTCTCTTTCTATCCTTTCGTCATCCAGTTCCCACCCATTGACCAGCACATGCTGAAGACGAGCGAGATCGGGAAGGCTGTCATGTGCCTTTATAGACATCCAAAGGAACTAAGATACATCAGAGAGAGGGCCGGCAAGATCATAAGTGAGTCACTCTCTTCAGTTAACCCTCATGCAATTAAATAGCCCTGCATAGCCTTCAATTTTGTTATCTTTGCTACCTTGCCAGTGTGATCAAACTTGTTATCGATTACAGGTTAAAATAGCAATATAAGCAACTGAAATGGCCACCCAATTACAATAATGCTCTATCTTATGTTGTTAACTGATGTATCACTTTATAGTTTTATCATTTTACCTTATTTTGTATTCTTGATCGACTTATACTCTTATTCTGTCATGATTATATTCTGTTTTGTATATTTTTATTTGAATTGAATAAACTGAACTTGAACTTGAACTTCAAATCATTAATAAAATTAAGCAACTGAAATCATTACATTTGATTGTCTCTCTGTAAGTGTTTTACTGAAGTTTGTCAGTTATTATTGGTAGTAGAACTAACTATGTGTAGGATTATTTATTTGAATTGACATCTGGAATCTGAAATAGAAAGTCTAGATTCACAAATTTAAATGTGTAATATCTGTGTAAATTCAATGGTGGTGAATTTGTTAATTTTACACATTTTAACATTTGAAGAATAGAAATGTATGAATATCATGGAATCGTTTTATGCCTGATATGTTTCTGCAGATCTAATTGTAAATTATCTGTATGTATTTAGATGAGTGGTCAAGACCAATATTTGGAGTGGAATCAAACTTCAGATCGATCTCTAAAGAAGACAGGCAGAAGAGAGATTTACAGCAGTTGGCTGCCAAGAGGAGAAGAATGAGGTAAGGTGGAGCTAGTTTAATAATAATGGTGGCTTCTTATATAGCGCACATGTATGTCACGTTGTGACGCTCCTCGCGTGCCTCCATTATTACCCTGGTTTTAGCAAGGCGGCCATTACGGCGTTCTAGCATATCAAGGAATTAATTCCTGCCGGGTACCCATTTACATCACCTTGGTTGAGGGTGGCAAATGTAGATCAATGTCTTGGTAAAGGACAATAGAGCTGTGGCAGGACTCGAACCGCAGACCTTGTGATCGACAGTCCGGTGACACCTCTAGTTTTCATGTTTTGTTTAGGAAAAGGTTTATTTTGCAATTGAATACGCCAAGAGTGACTACTTTGTGTACCTAAATATGCACTTAGAACTAGCCTGGTATTCTTGCCATACAAAAGGACATGTCTTGATGCCTATTATTATTATAATAATAACATAGGCTTCTATAGCGCATTTCATCTTCAGCGAAAATGTCAATCCGCTTTAATTTTACCTTTAATATATATATATATATATATATATATATATATATAAATCAATGTTTTAACCTTTCCAGTTTTTCTAAACAATATTATCTATATATCAATTTTGTATTGACTATTTGAACTTGGTAGATATTTACTTATGCTATTCTGTGAGGAAGGAATAATTGTGAAGTTTCTTGAAAATTACTGATTTTTATATTTTGATTAATAAAAGTTTAAAAAATTGGCCTTATTTTTAATAACTGTACAGTGTTATGTTGACTTATGTAGTTAGAAAACTGATACCAAAAGATCATTCACTGATTGAGACAATGACAAAAGCACCTCTAACTGCATTGTGGGTTCAGCTCAGTGGGGCTTGTACGAAGGGTGCAAGAACCAGGATCCTGGGTACTAGTACCCCCGCCCCCCCTTTTTTTAAACAACAGATGCTCCACCGACAATTTGCTCCACGGTCAGTATCCATCATCAACCAAATTCCCAATTTCAACCCGGGGCCGAACACTGTACAAAACCCTAACCAGAGCACTAAACCAAAGCTTGAACCCAATCAGAACCCTGACCTTATCTCTTTTATGAAACAAAGCCTAGAGAAAGTTCCCGGAGCACTTAGAGAACCCATTTTTGGTCTTCACTATGCAATGCAAACTATTACCACAAAAAAAAATCCTTTTCAATTTCTCTTCCTTTTAGTTCTGATGAAACTCCCGAGGAGAAGCAGAATATAGATTCTGCCTTGGAAGGTGCAGAAGAGTGAGTATCAAAATTATGCCAATTTAGTCAATAATTTGTTTATAAAATATGACATGTTCAATGTATAGTCAAACCTGTCCATAGCGATGCCCAAGGGAAACTGTGGTCTTTGTAGACAGGTTATTTTAGTACATGTTTGAATGAGAAACCATTTTCAAGGGAAACAAAACATGTGGTCTTTGAAGTCAGGTGGTAACTAAAGCAGGTTCGACTGTATATACAAACATATCTCTAAACCTTATTAAAGTCAATTACTGCCAATGAATCTGAGTTTTGAAAACCTGAATATTTCAGCTCTCACACCTTTTCATTTCCCTGTCTTTTGGGGGGTAAAAAGTGTGAGGAATTGATTGCAGAGAAACAAATACTTGCAAATCTTTCTGGTAATGTATGAACTATGTCGGAATGCCAAATATATAACATGTATGGTAAATTTGTTTAGTTTGAGCCGTAACAAGTATTTCGCACCATTTCTATTTGTTATCCCAACCCTATTTATTTTACATTATGCTGAATTATAAAGTTGAGTTCTGGTCATGCGGTTGCAGTGTGAAAGAAACGATGTGGAATCGATCAGAAAAAGTTGATCATGTAGTATATAAGTATTGATGTGTACTGCAAGGTTCTGGAATCATAAAAATGATAAGAAATTTGGCCCAGTCTTGGTAAGTTACAAGCACTGTACACAGAAAGAGGTATATGGGACTACACAAACATATGGCATAAAAATGAGTCCCGATTTTTAAGCTGTTACAGGCCATATTTAGATTATGAAGGCATTTGAAGAGCCACACTTTTCAGGGAACATTTTTTCTTCGATGTTCTACCACACTTGCATAATGAAAGTGAAAATGCTCACAAATTATTTTCACCTCTCCTCAGAACTCAACCTTCTCTTTAATAGAGTCTTTGTTAACCCTTTATCTCTTGTTTTTTTCCTCCTATCAGGGGACTCCTTCCAGGTATGAAGGGATGGGTCGGCCGAGCAAGGGTGCCTCAGCCTTCAACCAAAGACTACGTTGTCAGACCAAAGTGGAATGTAGAGAGAGAATTTTCTAAGGTAGGTTTCATTAAGCAATGTCCTCACTCTATATCGTGAGTTTTTTTACATCTATACCTTTTAGAAATTTAACCTTTGATACTCTATAGTAGAGCTTCTTGTCTTTTATCAAAATGGAATGGAGAGAGAGAATTTTGTAAAGTAGGTTTCGTTAAGCAATGTCCTCGCTTTATATCGTCAGTTTTTACATCAGCAGTGATGTACAGAGCGTTTTAGAATCTAACCTTTGATACTTTATAGTAGAGCTTCTTGTCTTTTATCAAAATGGAATAGAGAGAGAGAATTTTGTAAGGTAGGTTTCGTTAAGCAATGTCCTCACTTTGTATCTTCAGTTCTTACATCAGCAGTGATGTACATACTGTTTAGAATTTAACCTTTGATACTTTATAGTAGAGCTTCTTGTCTTTTATCAAAATGGAATGGAGAGAGAGAATTTTGTATAAAGGTAGGTTTCGTTAAGCAATGTCCTCGCTTTATATCGTCAGTTTTTACATCAGCAGTGATGTACAGAGCGTTTTAGAATCTAACCTTTGATACTTTATAGTAGAACATCTTGTCTTTTATCAAAGAGGAATGGAGAGAGAGAATTTTCTAAGGTCTATTTCAATAAGCAATGTCCTCACTTTATATCGTCAGTTTTTACGTCAGCAGTGATGTACATACTGGTTAGAAATTTAACTTTTGATACTTTATAGTAGAGCTTCTTGTCTTCTACTGAGAGCCGTGGGGGCATTTAGTCTGTTTCCTTGTGACAATTTGTTTATCTTCATGTTCATTTGCCTCTCTCTACCCAGATGTCAAATGGGTATCCGGTGGGATTCTTACAGCAATGTGTTTGAATGAGCTTTTGTTGCATTTTTTTTAATTTGCCATCGGCTAGAATGCTCTTCATTCTGTATAAATGTGCACCGTAAGTGCTGAATTGTAATTGAATCCACTGACCAGGGTTCGGATACACTGTAAAGCCCTTTGATCAATTCTCGCTACCCTAAATAGGTACGAAAATCTCGAAATTCGCGAGACGAGGTAATTTTCACTCTCTCGGGTCGTCACTACAACTTCCGGTATAGAGTCCCATCCCAAGTCACGGCCTTCATCCACCCCCATTTTTCAGGGTTCTTACGCTTGGAATCATGAGCCCAGCACTGTGCAGCCTCACAAAAGAAAACCATCGTCACTGATGTCAAAAGACGCAAAAAACAACGAATGAAATGTTCAAATAAATGTTGAAATATTTGCAAAAAAAAACAAGACCGAGCAGACGACATATTCGGTGCATACACGTTGTGTGGCGACGGCGTTTTACGCGCCTAGTAATATAGGGCCTGCACAGGAAGCTGTAATGTCGAAAAGCTATCCCATAATGCAATGCGCGTTTTCAGGATTTTCCCCGGATCTCGGCAGAATCGCTATTTGGGGTAGCGAGAATTGCATGATCAGAGAAAAACGCTTCATATAAAAAAAAGAGATATTTTTGGCAATTTCATATGGTAATCATGATCCCTTTTCCAATGTTATTCTGCAGGTTACCAAGAAGAAGACGAGACTGGACAAACACTCTCGTAAGATGCAGAATATGAAGTCTGCCGTACGCAACAAGAACCCACGAGCAGTCGCCATCAGCATAGAGGGGCGTGGCATGTCGCTATAGCTACCATCAGCATTGAGGGGCGTAGCATGACGCTATAGCTACCATCAGCATTGAGGGGCGTGGCATGTCTCTATAGCTACCATCAGCATCGAGAGGCGTGGCATGTCTCTATAGCGACCATCAACATTGAGGGGCGTGGCATGTCGCTATAACTACCATCAGCAGTAAAGGACATGGGATGGTGCTATAGTGATCATCGGGATGATGGTGCGTGGCAAATCTCCATAGTAACCATCCGCATTGATGGGCATTGCACATCACTAAAAAAGCCATCATCATTGGAGACCATGGCATATTAACATAGTAACCAACAATGGAAGGATGAATGCAAACACAGGTCTCCATGGTCTGTTGAGAGATGTTGCCCTACTAAGGATGGAAGATAAAGTGCAAGAACACCCAAGTGGTCTACATCAGCATCGATGGGCGTCACTGCCTGTGGTCTCCCACAGCAACAGGGGTGTGCCATGTTGCTAGAGTTACCACCAATAATAATAAATGCAAGGATTAGTGTAAGAACTCCTGAACAGTCCATGTTTAAGTCAAGGAGTATCATCGTGAAAGCATATGAGATAGGTGAAGGAGCAGATGTGAGACTCTTGTCACAATAAGCATAATGGACATGCCTTTTGTTGCTACAGGAAACATAAGGAAACAGGATGTAAAAATCCATGAATCACATTTTAGAGCATGGGAATTTGAAAACCTTCTGGATGATGCAGAATGATGGAAGTGCAAGGATCAAGACTATTCTAAGCCTTCAGCGGATACCTTCTGATCATTCACTACAGAAGACTTGTAGCGATAAACCCTTGAAGAACAGGAAAGCTTTTTGTCAGCATCCGATGACATGTATCAATACAACCTCTGCTAGAGTGCACAAGAGCAAGTGAACTTTTTTAGTTTGACAAAACTCTAGTTGATCAATCAATAATGGCTTTGTATGTCAGAATATTTATATGCTATAAGAGAGGATGACCAACACCATGTCGGAGAAGGATCACTTTATTGTCTCCTTCTAGCACCAATACTAAAGACTTGTTCTGCTTATTTACAAAAAAAAAGCATTTTGTTTATATGTGTATTTAAAATAAAAGGCAACTGCACATAACAAAGGTCCTACGCGTATTCACTTATCTCTGTGTTATATGATAGAGAAATGTGAAACGTATCACACTTTCATTGATCATAAAAGACCGACGCAGTTTACTACCAGGGACCCATTTCACAAAGCCTTTTCTCAATGACAAATGACAAATATCAGTGACAAATCTGCTGATAACCAATCAGAAGCAAGGATTTCAGTAGCTTATAACAACAACTGTCATTTGTCACTGATGACAAGTTTTGTGAAACACCCCCCTGGTATCTGAGCAGGGCTTAACTGGCACTGTAGTCCTGAATCGCATAAGATAGTACAGCAATATCGCCTGTTAAATTGTGTGATGCCTTAAGGTTAGTTTCATCTTCAGGTCTTTAAGAGTAGATTGGTCATAAGTGCACTTGCATTGAGGAAGTTTGAGGAAGCTGCACAAGTGTTTTTTTTTTCTTCTTTCTTTTCTTTTCCTATTCATCATCAAAAGTTATACACATGTTCTAAGTTACAAATGGTAGGTCAAGTTATATCTAAACAAGTTTTTATGAAAGCTGTTATATTCTTTGGAGAGTCAAGAAGGAAGGGTTGGACTGAAATATGGACAAGATGGCGTAAGACAATGGTTCATTCAAATCCTGAATTATTTTTTAACAAAGGATTTTTTTTTCCCGTCTGTTTTGTAACTTTTAAAAAGAAATTTGGCGTGTTTATCTGAGGGGAATAATTGATTATAATGTTTGAAGATATGCAAAACTTTAATTGAAATTTTGAAATTGCAGTAGGTGCATTGTAATATCAATATGTAATAAGTATGGCATTATTTGTAAAACCAATGTTATGTTATTTATTTTCTCTTGGAAATGAAAGAACGGTACCAGTATCCATGCAAATATGAGAGAATTAATTGCTGGACAGCATAACATTGTCTGTTTAGAGCCAGAATGACGTTAACAGTGTGTTATGAGTTAAAGGTACTATGTCCCTTTTGCAGCCAACCTCAAATTCTGTAGAACTTTGCAGGAATTATGAATATGTCATGTATGTCCTATCTGTGAAATTTAAACGTTAGCAGTGTCCTAATGTTCAAATTATGCAAGGAAACCGTTTACTTGCTAGACTTCACTGTCAGACACTATTGTCAGTATTGAGTGACTGACTGGCTTTTTCTACTTCTTTGGTAAATAACATACATGAAATGAGCTGTAAATAATTTGTCTACATCAATAAACCACTTCTTGTAATGGCCAAAATTAAACTGATTGAATCTTTGCGCAGCATAAAACGTACGACCATGCGGTACAATGGTCTGAAAATCAAGACTATTACATATTGGCTCTATAGCTCCTTAGTCGATTTGACAACTAATAGTCATTATTTTCCCACTTTAAGACATTTTCAAGCCCCATTTTTTTAAGGGGAGTTCTAAATTAGAATTATCTTTCAAATGCCATTGGAATTTAACCTTTTCATTTTTTTGGCCTGCAAATGGAACATAGTACCTTTAATGCCCTTCTGGCTCCAAACATAATCAGTTTTCATTATTATTATTAATTTATTATTACTTCTGCTGACCCCCCTTCATTAAAACAAGGCCTAAATCTAGCAAGGAAATTTACTTGAACACCAGCAGACCATTGCATCTATTGTTGTGATTTTGTAATATCTTAGATGTCAACTTGATGACTTTATTATTGCTTTATCCCAACGTCTTAATTTCTCCTTTTTTTATATATTTTAGAGTGAAAAGCAAATGAATATGATCATATGTTAAATTATATTACACAGAAATGCCATGATTTATACTGCTTTTCAATTTTTCTTTTTGAACTTGAAATACTGGTTCATTTTGTTCCTCTATGCGACAACGAAGTGGCATATTTTCCCATATTTGATTGTCGTCTTTTCCAAAAGTTGGTACAAAACCAGAAAAACTTGGTAAAGATGTCAGGTAGATTTCTTGTAGAATATATTTCAGTAGTTTTTGCCTATTTTTGTTGTTGTTGCCTCTATTCCAAGAAGACGGTCTGAAATATTGCAAAGCAAAAGATGGGGTGTCTTTATTTTTGATGGCGTCAGCTAAAACTTTCTCACTTATGACTCTCATTCCATTTGTAGGAAGAAAAAAATCATGCTCATTTCAAAATGTTTGATTTATGTCATTGTTGATTTCTATGAGCTTGATGCATAAAATGTGAATTATTTTACAATTACTGTCCTCATATTTCTGAATAAACGGATTCTTGTTCGTATATATATCATTGATCCACATTTTGTTTCATTTCAAATGCAAAGTTAAAATTGTAGATTTACCATATCAAATCATGATATAATGGTTGTATTTCTCTATCTCTCTCTCTCTTTAGCTCCCTCTTCTCTCTCTCTCTCTATCTCGTTAGCTCCCTCTTCTCTCTCTCTCTCTCTCTCTCTCTCTTTAGCTCCCTCTTCTCACTCTCTAACAAACGCCCTTCCTCACACACAGAAACGCATACACATTACAACAGTATCAGATGGATGTGCGAAAGCAATAGAGGGGAGAGGGTATCTTTATACTTCTTCATTCCCCCTTTTCCTTTCTCTCTTGCTTTTCCTCTCCCCTTTTATGTTAGGCATTTGGGGCAGGGGGGGGGGGTGGACATATGTGCTCCCTCTTGCTATTACGTATACATTACATGGGCCATGATGGTAATTGCAGAGAAAAAATATGGGTGAAAGTATTATAGGCCTAAAGGATGGATAATTGTACATGTAGTATGAAATAATTGGTTATATGATGGTGATGTAAAAGTGGACACTAGATGATGATGCATATATGTCATGGCAAACGATATTGTGTTGATGCTTGATGAGTCTTTGACGACTTTGACAACAATGACATTGATTAAATATGATGATGATGTGATGATGAGACAATTGATCTCTGCCTGTGGGTCCTGTGGGAGCTTGCAATGTATGTTAAAGGTTGCCCCCCCCCCCCCCCTTTCCACTAGCCGCAATTTTGGTCCTTTGATTTCTTGTTTAAATAATTAAATTGGTAGTAAGTTGATATTATATGCCGTTAGAATGGCCAGTGACGGAGTGGATGCGCAATCATGCGCTGATGGACGGTACCTAGATAAGGCGTTTATAAAAAGATGTACGTTGTATTGCCCTTTGCAACCGACCAAAAATCTTGAAATCTATGGTCAGCTTTTAATTTTTTTTAAACAATTTTTTAGAAAAAAAAAGTTAAATGAATTGAAAAATATGTATAAAACTCAAAACCTTTGTATCCGACCGACCGAGCCATGTTTGGGCAGCTAAAGGGCAATGCAATATTTTGTTTAGGCATTTTAAGCTTTTAATTTTTTTAAAATTATTTTTTAGAAAAAAGATGTTTAATGAATTGAAAAATATGAAAGCATTAAAAACTGAGAAATATCAGCCCATAGAAGGAGAAAAAAAAATAAGAAAAAAGAAGATTTCCGACCGACCGAGCCATGTTTGGGCACCTTAGAAGGGCAATACAATTTTTGTTTTAGGCATAATTAGGCACACACGTAACGTACCGGTACCCACATCCCCCCACCCCTCCCCCACACACACACCACTGTCTGTACTCTATATTGCTCTCCATCGATTCCCATTGCAGTGCATTAATTACAGCGTGGACAACTGACCCGACCGACCCGGCGCGGCTTTATCGACAGTGCAGTGGAAGGTTCCCTGGTTAAACGCTGCATTTGTGTTTTGATCTTTATTTGGCATTATATATGACCGTGAAGAAGTGTCGGTGGAAGTCATCATGCAGAAGTCAGATTATCCATTCTTGCCGTATGAACCTCCGACCTGGGCTGCAAATTTGGCTTTGATTCCAAAGTTTAAATTTCAGGTTTGTTAACTTATGGCACTGGTTTTTTTAACTATGACCAAATAGCTTAATGACCCTTTGACAGCCTGAAACTTTACAAAGATAAAGAATTAGAAATCAGTTACAACTTTTTCTTGTAGCATGGACCTAGGTTAACCTCCCATAGCTTAAAGGTAATACAAAGTTTTGGTATGGGGTCATGAATTTGGTTCAAATGAACATATTGGAAGTATATACGATCCTACAATATTCAGTGATCGTTGTCGCGGTCGAAATCGACTCTAAAGTTATGAAATTGTAAATAATAAACACTATATGTTGAATAGCTCCCTCTCAAGGTCAAGATATTAATTAAGCTAAAAAACAATGTTTATTGACTGAAATCGACCGATTAGCTATTCTCGTTGGGAAATTATATGCCACAAATACATACTCTGAGATTTTTATGGTCGCAGCTACCATTGTACGGCCGTAGGAGCCATTTGAAATTTATCAACATTTACCGGGAGCACCGGTAAATCTTTATATTCAATTGTTCTCGAAAGCAGAAGTGTTTTAGGGGTTAAAATTTCTGGTGTTTTTAATACATCCACAGGGGCATTCAAATATATCAAAATTGTAAAGAATCACTATCCACCCATTTTCAAAATTTCCCAAAACTTTGTAATACCTTTAACGAAAAAAATTCAGCGTTGCTTTATGTGCATGAGGTATCCTTGAACAGCCAATTGTTTACGGAATTTTGTAACAAAATTGACATACCTTTTTTGTTGGAGCCGAAAAAAATACCCACAAGCAATATGTTTTTTTTTCTATTGATGATTAATGAGCATGGGTGGATCGTAGTGTGGAATTTTTTTAAATATATGGTTAACGAGAGGAGTCTTGAATTTTGATGAGTACTTTGAATATCAACAGTTGAGGGTTTTTTTTCTTCTAGATTTCTGTTGTCTGAATCTTTGGAAATGAAAATTGACTTTAAGGAACTTGAACATGTTTGTCACATTGTACATTGGGAGCTGTATGTAAACCATGAAAATGTGTTACAGGTTTATGATAGCGTGATGGTATTTCTGTTAGTAGCGTTGGGTTTCATGTTATACATGCAGTTGTTCTAAGCATGACTCTATTTTGAAATTGGCCTGTTTATCATTTCAAGACCTCATACTAGTGAAGCAGTGAATGAAATAAATATTGTTTGATTTAGATAAATATGTTATGGACAATCTTTAAAGAAAGTTAACAGTAATCTGAATTAATTACTCCTGTATTTTGATAGAACAGTGCAATTGAAAATGGTGTTTCGGACGTTACATTTTCTGTAAACAATGTAGGCCCTCATTTAACCCACTAGAACAATCATTTAATGAGATTGTTTATGGTTTGAATAAGCTTATTAGTTACTCCAAGTCATTAAATTAAAAGAAAATATAATTTAATTGTAGTAGCGCTTTTATTATAAATATATTCAAAATTTGAAAAAGTTGTCTCATTTTCCGTAAACAATTTTGTAACGTCCGAAACAACTTTCAATTTAAAGTAGCAGAAAATAAATGAACTGCAGGACTTATCTTTCGTAACATTTTTTTAACAATTAATGGCGGCTACCCACCAAAAAAAGAAATTTGCAATACATCATTACAATACTATTTTATAGTTAAAACCAATTTTCCGTTAACAGTTGTAACGTCCGAAACAAATGTAACGTCCGAAACAAAAAATATCAAAAATGTGATGATAATCCATATTTGAGGGTATCTGGGGTGAATAAATCATTATGAAAAAGGTTATTATAAGTCTTAACACAAGTCAAAACACAAATCAGGTCTTTCAAATCCAATAATTTTGTATAAACTCAAGAAGGGTGTTTCGGACGTTACACTATTTGATTGTTAACACATAGTTTGCAAATTTCAACTAATTTTCGATCATATGTGCAAGTTACGATTTCACAATGCACACTCCTGTTAAAAACACTATTTTGATAATTTCATTTAGATCTAAATATACAAATATGAAGAAATATGATGCAAAAAATCAAATTTTCCGTAAAATATCTAAATTTTCTGCAAAATTGACTTATAAAACATAAATATTGAAGCCACACTTTGTGGTGCGAGGCATTCCTGGCTGCTTTAGTATATCCTTAATTGTAATTTATCAGAAAAAATCTCAATAAAAGTGACTCATAAAAATTATTTAGCCATTTTAACAGCACTTTCTGTTATGCTGTTAGCACGTTTCGGATGTTACATTAAACTGTTAACAGACATTTTCATAATTTAACTGGTTCAAATGAGGGGCAAAGATAGATGTGAGAATAGCACATTTCAATTTTTCAACCTCTCCTCTTACTAATTACATTGCTGTGTGTTTGCAAATCATCACGTTTTCATAGAGGTTGTTCCAAATTATGTCATATAACCAAAGATTGTATGGTCCATCTAAACTATTTGGTAGGTTACAAAAGCTCAAAATCACCCACTTCAGCAATTCCCAGTGTACATGTACATGACACGGGTATGATACAGGTATATAAAGTTGATAATATCAAGCAAATTAAAATGTTTTTCTAAAAATGTATGGGAAATATGGATTTTCATTTGAAAATACCTTTTAAAAAGGGCACTCAGTACACGTAACTAATCTGTGTAGAAAGTACATACATGTATAAAAGAGAAGGGCATTACCAGTAATACCTTATTAATGATCCTAAACATATACATGCAGTATCTTCCTCAAATCTATGTATACATACAAAATGTATAAGCTAGTGTAGGGATTTATTTTGAACTTCTGAAACTCCCCTTCATATCCATGATTCATCCCTTTCATATTAATAGGTCATATCCCTCATTCACATTCACCCTTTTCATCCACCATCCTTTCATCTGTCTATCGATCTCTCTCTCATTGGTTTCAATGTTCACCTGATGCAGTCAAGCTTATATAGTATAATTTACATATACTATGAATATTCAATATATACCCTTTGTTTTTGTTTGAATATTCAAGAATACTTTGTGATGTTGATTTATACTTGTATGGGACTATATGAATATTTATTGATTTATTCTACTTTGCATGGAATGTATATGGAATGCTACATAGAATGCTGTAATGCTTTTACACATTAAAACCTGGTCAGTTAGCTAGTAGTTATCAATCCTACAACATGTCTGCTGGGCTGCCTCTGTGTTAAGAGTGCTAGGAATTATCTGTTAGAACCGCAACCCTACACTAGTGTGAAATATAAATGGGCTGTCCGTTGTTTTTTTTCCCTCTACAAAATGTCAAAGTTGGGGGTGCGGCGCTGCGGCCTTATCGCCGGCAAATACGGTACATGTTTAACCTACACTGTATATTGTTTGTCACCTGTAATATAGGCACAGCAAGAGTTAAGATCTATCAACCAACCAACCGACTAACCAATCAATCCATCGATCAATCGGTCATCAATTAAATAAATAAATAAATAAATACTTATTTAAGAGCATTAAAACATATTGTCGTTTGAAACAGCCTCCTAATACAAATAGTGGTAAAGGATGATTGTTACTACAGTAGTATTATAACCTAAAACATACACTATTTTAAAATACATCAAATATGTCTCATTCTCGAGATGTACATACATTAGGATTCACTTATTTCGTATTACCGTACTTGCATGACTGGGGGTACTTTTTTATAGTTTTATTTTTTAAAAGATTTGTCAATGTTTCAGTGCTTACATACATGCATGTGTTAGTGATATTATTGAATGACGCACTATATAGTTGAAGGCAAAGAACATTAGCAAGCTGATTAAACATCTATATTGTAGAGTTTGTAGAAATTGATGATCTCATTGAAATGTTAACATCGTGTAACATCCGAAACAAACCATAGTATACATTTCACACTGTTGTTCATAACATACAATAAAGAGTAAAAAACTTGTTATTGTCAAAACCCTAATTTAGGGCTATTTTTCACTTTCAAGGGATACAGAATCTGTATTTTTCAAGATAGAAACTCAACAATTTGCATGAATTATCTCTGAAACATATTCTTAAAGACCCAACATATTTAAAGGTGTAGTTAATAGCAAATGAGTTTTATATCACAGTTATTAGATATGCTATAGTTCACAATAAAATTGTAAAAACTCAAAGTATTCATATCTGGTGAATAAATAAGGAGATAGATTAAGGTCCAGAATTTGCATTTCTCAAAAATATGATTAGTCCTGATCCTAAAAATACAAGTTTGAAGTGAGTAAACATAATTTCATTTTGGACCCATTTGTGGACACATTTGGTATAAGTTAAAAAAACCAGTGCCTTATCACAAAATTTAAATATGCAGGCAGCTAGACAGAAGGGACTAGAATCGGAGGGAGATTGGACGGGAGAGATCCGGCCGGGAGAAGAGTGCATTAAAGCCACAGGGCAAATCCAGCCGGATTATCGATCTTGGTTATTATGAAAGCAGAAAATGAGAGAAGCAAATGAGAGTTTGAGCAATACAGCCATAGGCCCTACAGGCAAATAAGAATTGACATCAGTGAAACAGAAATTTGCAACACTGATGAGCTGTAGACCGAAATTTCTGTCTCTTCCCAATTCCGTTTGTTCTATAATAGATCTATATAGATTTAGCCTCTGATTTTAGGCCCGGTCACACAGCCCTCCACGGGCGTATCGCGGCCGAATTTCTGCCCGTGAAGCAGACGCTGTTGGACGCTTTGAGGTCGCGATAAAGACGCGATACAGCCGTACTTTACCCGTCGTTACACGCGGTAAGAAATTCACACGCGGTTGGCCGCGCGAAAAAGTTTTGGGCTGCCCAAAAATTTAGACCCCGGGTAATCGCGGGCGGTACACGTGGTACACGCGGTAAAGACGCGGTACAGACGCGGAACGAACGTGCTAGGACGTGCTACGGCCGCGGTTAAGACGTGGTTACACGTGGTAGGACGCGAAATTTTAGCGGGTAATCGCGGGTGGAGCACGGTCATAGCACGTTTGTTCCGCGTCTGTACCGCGGCGTTGTTATCACGTGCATTAGCGTGTGTACCGCGTGTAAGCACGGAGCGGTTATGATTTCTACAGCCCGGTTCGGCTGCTTTATTATACCCGTGGTAGGCCGCGGTACCGCCGCGCTTCACCCGCGATAAGGACGCGGAACAGTCGCCGGCGTCTGTTCCGCGGGCATACCACGGGTAAACCGCGGGTAAGCCAATTTTGCACATTTTCCACCACGGGCAACCGCGGGCAAAAAAAAAATCGCGAAATTTTACCCGCGATACAGACGCGAAAGGCTGTGTGACCGGGCCTTTTGGTAGGGTCGGCTCCTCTCTTTAAAGGTCTTTAAAGAGAGGAGTCGACCCTACCCAAATCAATCAGAGGTGAACGAACGAAAGAGAATTTTTTTTTCGGTCTAGCGATCCTGCACAGGGAGGTCTAATCCCTCCCGTCCAAACTAGTGCAGATAGGTTTTAAGGGAAAATGTCAAACTTTGTCCTTTGAAGATTTTTAGTACAGCATATGGCTACAGCCTATACAGCCTGCAGGGCCGGGCAGCTAGGGCAAATGAGAGGAGACGTACATACCTTGCAAAATACGTCACAAATTTGCAACTTTGTGTTTGATTGGTCGCACCTCAAACATTAAAAACTTTATTTTTAATTGGTTTTTCAAACTTTCACTTTATACCTCAGTTTTAATTCTCTCATTTTTTACTACTTCTATTAATACCAGCTTAATATCAGGGTGGAGTTCCCCTTTAATGGTTTTTAAAATCCAAACACTTAGGAAGTAATTAGTGAAAATGATTAATGATCGAGCCTCTCATCAAATAGAAAATTAAAAATTCCTCTTCAATTTCACTCGATGCATATTCACACTCGTCGTGACTTTAGAATTATTATATTTTCTTCTAGCTGAGTACCAGCCTCCTTAATATAGTGTTTTTGTGCCGTGTGCAACGTTCTAACATTCAATCACTAAAAAGTGTGTGGTGCAAGTAAAAGTTCCCCTGTATATAGCTGTTTACTTCTCAATATTAATGTCTTGTGTACATACTATGCATACAGATAAACAAATATCAAACACTTTCATTTTGCTTTTCTAGAATTGTAGTAATTAATCTTATACTTAATTTTGTTTATTAATGTAATGTCTATGAAAACACAGTGTTTAAAAGTATTTGAATATGAACAGTGCTGGTGGTAGGTAACTTGAGTTGGGTCATTATAAGCATTACAAGCATTTTTTTGTTCAGACTGTGGATCATTTTAGATTAGTAAAACAAATCGCAATCATCAGGAAATGTAGAGTGCAGTCAAGGACATATTGCCAAATGCCAATTATCTAGATAACTTGTAAATGGCAAACAATGGTCTGTTTCTTACCAATGAAAATGATGTGGCTCTAACAATAAAAGTCTTTAGAAACCATACGAGCAGATGTCAATTACGGTACTGTTTTAATTGAAACAGATGATAATTGACCCAGCCTACTGAAAATGAATTTCTTTCTAACATAATGAATGTATATTAGACCAATTAAAGCCTACCAATATATAATCTAATATAATCAGTGCAGAACAGAAATCATTAAATAAAGTTGATATGCTTGTATGACTATCCTTCCAGTTGGCTAACCTGAACACCCCTATCCACAAATGGCGTCTTCCAAAGACGCCCGATGACTTTGAGGTCTTTGTCAAGAGGGATGACATGACAGGAAGTGTTCTCTCAGGCAACAAGGTAAGGTCACTCCTCTTGAACAACAGTTCGATAATTGCACTGATGAACAAGTCTAATATGTTGGGTCAAAGACTTTGTGACCCATACGTACAATACAGTTTTTAGGAGTTACATGTATGAACATAAATTGACACTGATTTATATCTACCCCACATTACACCTGAAAGATATGTGAACCTTAATAAGATTTGTTTGTCAAAGGTTTTTTTTCAGACTTGTGTGCTACTCCCTGAAAATCAAAGATCCAGCATCAGTTCAAATTTGAGACTTGGTAGTTCAAGCAAATAACTAACATGAGTACCGGTACAATGATTCTAACCTCCTTTTGACAGATCCGTAAGCTTGAGTTTCTATTGGCCGATGCTGTAGATAAAGGGTGTGAGGTCATCTTGACGTGCGGGGGAGTCCGATCCAATCACTGCAGAGCAACGGCCATCTCGTCATGTCAGCTCGGGCTAGAATGCCATCTATTCCTGTGGTCCAAAACTAAGGTAAGTCCGTGGCTTATATCGTGATGTACCAAACACTTTTGATGGACAGACATTTGATTTCTGCATTGAAGCTCACGTTCGTTCAGGGTCATTTCATGGCATGGGGGGATTCTTCTTACCATTAAGTGAGAAACTGTCTTCTATCAACCATACCAATGTTTTCTCAAAGTTAGTTTAGTATGAAAAGCTTAGCGAACTATGTTTAGAACTACTCTAACTTAATGGTGAATTAATATCATAGGCCAAAAGTGTATGTAATGTTATATAAATGTGATGTCCATGTAATGCTGGTAAAAGGAGAAATGCATATAATAAGCAAAGATTTTGAAGCGAAGCAAATGAAACAGAATTGGTTCTGGCAGGGCAATAATATATATATCCATTGCATTTTTCATGTGTAGTAGAAAATCTCATAACAGAGTTACATGGACATCATGATATGTTTTTGCCCCAACCTCATGGAATGACCCTCCTGGTATTCAATTTTGGTTTAGATAGAGTGGAGCAATTGCCTACAATGGTGTCTCTTGCTGGTATTTATCCTTTAATACAATCATTGAATGTCGTAGATGTCAAGCTTGTCCAACATAGCAACAAAAGGTTGAATTACACCTCCAGCTATATTGCACTGGATACAATCAATTGAACATTGCAAGGTCTTATAGAGGACCATGAGTAAATTGGATGCATTTAAAAAAAATAGAAAATGAGTGAAGTTCAAAATGTAACAGATGTTACTTTAATTTATTTTCTCTCTTTAGGACCTTACAGGGCAGTTTACTGGGAACACTCTTTTAGACAGGATGGTTGGAGCCAACTTTTATCTTGTACCATCAGAGTGCTCGTTCCAGAAGGAGATCTATCCCAGAATGCAACAGCTCCAGGAGCATATAATGTAAGTCTTACTGTTACAACCAGAAGTCCATGAAACTATCAAGAACTTTGGGAATGGTTGAGATTCCTGGAAGTTTTATGTCGCTGAATAAGTGACTAGCAACTGTCTTAAATGGGATTTTTTTGCAATTTTTTAATATCTTATCATGGCCGTAATTAACCATTCATAAAATTCTCATTTAGCAAGATTTTGTTAAGTAGCCTATAGTATGAATTCAAAGAAAGTCTGAAGTTGAATTTTGACCTAGATCTGCCTTCATTGGGAATTTAGAAGTTCTCTCCCTGACAGTATGGTAAAAGTCTTGGTTTGTCAAATGCATTTACCTGGCTGAAGTCAGTTGCAGGGGCACATACATCATGGTGGGGGCTGGGGGAGGGGGCACCACTGTTCATACTTGGCATATGAAATAAGAATTTTCAAAGGGGTAGGGTGGAAATGGGAGAGGGGGAATGCTGTTGTCTTCTTTTCTTGACCTTTCTCCCGTTCTGTCTAATCATTTAAAAATATTTTTCTCTTCTTCTTTTTTTCTTTTTTCTTTTTTTCTCCATCATTTGATTGGGGGGCATGCGCTATGCCAATACCCCTTGTGTATGAATGAATACAATTTATTCATTTTTTTATCCTCTCTTGTTTAATTCCAGGAAGACATCAGGGAAGAAGTGTTATTCAATACCTCTGGGTGGTTCCAACTCTGTTGGTGTGTGGGGTTATATAGACTGCTTCAATGAACTCATGAAACAGGTGATTATCTAGCCCTTCGGCCTTTTACCATGTCATTTCATAGGGGTAGCATAGAGAAACATGAGGGGAATTTCAATATTACCATACATGTATATACTCACAAACATTGTTGATGTATGTATAAATGATGCTTCATTAAACTCATCAAACAGGTGGAGTTGTGTAGTCTTGCAGGTCTGACATTTGCTTCAGCAATGAGGATCCAGGGGAGTGTTTCACAAAGACTAAGATCAAATTTAAATTGGACTTCACCATGGCAGGCCGTTCATGCCAATGTCTTCTCTCACCATTTACTGGGATTTGTCTTTCAAGGGATGTATAAATAATGGTCACAAATCTACAGAATTTATATTTTTTGATAATTCATTATTGAAGGAAAAAGTACTATCTAAAGAACATAATGGTGAGAGCAAACAGTGGCATGAATGGCCTGCCATATTTAAGTCCAAATTAAACTTGATCTTAGTCTTTGTGAAACACTCCCCTGATTACATGTACTTTCATTGATTGTTTTATGTATGCTTATTGAATCACAATTTCCTTTAACAACACAAATCAGTCCCAGAAGTTTGCTAGCAACACGTGTACATGCAAGGTAAATTTACCCCTATTAGAGCTAAATAAGCTGCTATTTATCAGGCTTTCCAGTATGTATGATACTTCTCTATTTAGCTGCCTTTTGATCTTTTAACCCATTAACTACTGAATTCTCTAATTCCTGTAGGCTTAAAGGTAAAGACCAGTTTTGGAAACGCGCCCCTCTCAAAAAAATGAAATGGAAGCTCTTATTACCAATCATGTGAAAGAATATGTTTTGACTAATACATGATAAATAATTTGCCGGGAAACCGCCAACTAATTGATATATTTGGTAAATTAGTTTATCTATTGGGACCAAATAGATAATACGCACGTGTCGCGCACGTGTGCGTAGTCCCAAATACATCTTTCTGTGTGTACAGTGCTTGTAACTTTACGAAAACTGGGCCAAATTTCTTATCATTTTGATGATTCCAGAACCTTGCAGTACACACCAATACTTATATGCTAGATGAACAACCCTTTTCTGATCGATTCCACAACGTTTCTTTCACAATGCAATCGCAAGACCAGAACTCACCTTTATCTTTAATACTTGGACCACCCGGTACCAGTAGGCAAAGGGCTGTAAGTACAAAAAGTACAGGATATGTACTTTCTTGCCCTAAATGTTATTGTTTACTATACAGGGTTTACATGAGAGATTCACAGACATTGTCGTAGCAGCGGGAAGCACAGGATCTGTAACTGGCCTTGCCATAGGGAACCATCTGACAGGAAACAAAGTCAAGTAAGTATTAAAGCATTTTTAGACAGGATCTCCTGAATGTTATTAATATCGATTTGAATAAATATTTGCATCAACTGAGCCGGTACTGACATGTATCTGTTGATGAGTTTTGAATTAAATCTCCTTTGTGAAATTGGGTCATTAACCCTGTGAAATTTGTTTCCACAGTCAATGCTTCTTACATTAACTTTAGTGAGGAAGCAGATGCGACCTTAGAGACCCTGGGTCAAAAGTCAAAGGTCATTTAAATGTCCACATTTTGTTCTTTCAAACTGTCTTGTAACATAATCCATGGCATGGCAGTCATAGCCGACTCTGCCTACTTTCACAATGAAGCTTACGTACATGATCTTGGGGATTGACGACATCAAAGGTTAAAGGTCAAAGGTCATTCACATATTATATTCATTAATATTTTTGTTATAAACGTTGTTCTTACAGAGTGCATGGCATGGCAGTCATATCCGACGCTGCTTACTTTCATGAGGAAGCTGACGCAATCTTGAGAGACCTAGGCTTGCAGGCCAGTGATGGGTCATCGGGGGTCAAAGCCGCGGATATCATGGACATCGTAGAGGGAGTGAAGGGCATAGGTTATGGTCTGTCCACACCAGAGGAATTAGGTGATTATTTATTACTATCAAGATTGTTCTGTCCGTTGAGAGCCAATAGGGCATTGACTCTGCATTAAACATGCGTTTTTGTTGTTGCCCTTGAACCCCTGTAAGTGATATTTTCCTGGCATCTACTAACATCTACTAATACTGTGTGGGTCTGGACACATGATGGCGTTTTTCTATGCACATCACATTTGGCAGCCCAGGGGGGGGGGGGGGGGAGTTAAACCCCTTCCCCCCTGTAGATCCGCCACTGTGCTATTTGGGCTGTGAATACATAAGCAGGCCAATTATGTACCATGAAATAGACAAGATGAATCGTGAATTTGAATAAATGTCTCAGTCTTTGTAATTTGGACTCGTTGAGAATCATACTGTAGTTTCCAGAGCTTATGCTTGTACCGTTATTAACATGGACACATAACAAAACAAACATTATTTTTTCATAATGACTAACTGCTTTCTTCGTATCTTTAGAATGTATTCAAGAGGTTGCCACGACAACAGGTATCCTGGTAGATCCGTGCTACACAGGGAAGGCCACGTACCATACCATGAAACTCATGAGAGAAAACCCTGACAGGTTCATAGGAAAGAAGATACTCTTTATTCATACAGGTAAGTGCTTAATGTGGAATACAGTCGCCCCACAAACTTTGTGGTTTCTAGTAAGGTTGTTTTGGAACTTCAGGGATTTTCTTCAGGTTGGGATTTTCAGGATTAAAAAGAGAACAAAAAAGAAACGAACAAAAACATCAAGAGTGATTACTTAGAGTGGGAAAGTTACCTACTTTTAAATGAGGATTTGTTTTACCATACACTTACAAGAAGCCGTCATCATATGTTTATTCAATTGAATAGTAGATCTATCAAGTATAAAGTATTTCATCAAATCACTAAATCTAATGCTAAGGAGCACAATACAAGTGAGTTTCTACCAAATGTCATCATATGTACCAGGTAACCATTTTGACAATAAGGGATAACTGTAATTTTATATATTCATTTTCTAGTGTCAATCCATAATTACTTTGCTTTGCAGCTGGAATTTGTACCTCCTTAATTACAACAATCCTTTTTCATGTTACACTTTTTTGGCCCAAATGCACAAAGGAGTTTTATCTCCATCCATGGTTTCAACCTCCATAAGCATAGTACGCATGTGTTCTAATGTACAATGGCCAATATAAGACACTTGTATTTATACACTTACATTTGTATATACTCATATTTTATTCCATGGTGGCGACAATGGTGTTGTAGTCGAGTGGCTTAAGAACTTGACTTGGATTGCAAGGGTCATGGGTTCGATCACCGACATGGCCCTTATTTCTTTAGGCGAGGCATTAATCTACATTTGCCATTCCATATCCAGCAGAGAAATGGGTACCGATAAGATGACGAAAGCCTGTTTATAATTGCCATATAATCTCACGGTGACCATTTGGTAGGAATACTCTCCAAGGAGTGGAGATGGTGCACATTGTGCATAAATAAATCCGATGACCGGGGTATTGATAATATCTGTAAAGCGATTAGAGACAGTATTTCATATTAAGCGCTATACAAATCCAGATTATTATTATTATTATTAGACCTCCTTTGTGACCTCTGGCCTTTTACTCTAAAAGAAACTTATCCCAGGAGCTTCCTGTTTAATTGATGTTACCATGGTTACTTTGTTTGATCAGGAGGATGGTTTGATCTGTTCAGTGGAGTGATGTCATCCGCCATTGATGGTAAGAGCTCTGCAGAAAACAAGGTCTATGATTGGATGGAAATGACTGACAAATTGCCTTTCGACCACTAGAAATGAAGACCATATAAATACTGTATTCTAAGCTTCCACTCTGGGTTTTGTTGTTTGTTTTTGTATGTTTGTATCATTTCGTTTTGCATTTTAAGGAATAATCCTACCAGGTACCCATTTACCTCACCTAGGTGGAGTGTGGCAAATGTAAATTAACCTCCTGTCAAAGGACGTTAGTGTTGTGGCAGGGATTCAAACCCATGTGGTTCACAGTCGAGAGACTTATACACTGAACCAAAACACCTGTACCTCAGTAAGTCATGTTGTTTAGCATGTGTGTGATAATTACTGATTATTCTATTCATGTATGTGCTTTTGGAACAGTAGAATTGCTAGATGCTAGCAGTATTCATTTTATCAACAGATGGCATTATATTTGTGAAAAACTGAAATTTGTTTTATTCTTATAAATGGTACTTCCATTGTGCATAATTAGGCCACTTCCTATTTTTTTGTTGGCCTAAAAACAAAATCTGTTGCCTTGTTCAGTGTGTATTTTATTGCTGCATGCAAGTGTTTGTGTGTGTACGTCATGCAGCTGTGGGCTCACTCATAGTTTAGCTTTTGTTAGTTATGCTGGCGAAGTAATGGTAAAACCAGACATATCAGAGAGTAAATGACAGGCACTCTCGTAGCAGGAATTTCAAAAAATTTGCCTTGTTCGGTGGGTGTAATTTTAATAATTGTCTGCATGAATCATTCACGAATTGTGATGTCGCATTATAATAATCATTTATATCCTTTCGTGTCAAAATATATTGTCATTATCTGGTGTAGTACGGTGCAATAAACAAGGTTAACATATCAAAAGCTGCAGTTCTATGTAATATTGTCCATGTGTTTTTAACGAACAAGGAATAATAGAACTTGATCCTGTTGTATGTACATGCTACATTGTAAACATTGTACAAATAGTCCTTTTAATAAAGGGTATTGAATTGATATGAATTGAAAATGAAAAACTTGTTATTTGATCAGTGGCCAATTTGTGTATATTCATAACTTTTGTTAAAGATTGGAAGGAAAGTGAAGATGTTGAATATGGGTAAAGAGAGGGAGAGAGAAAGATAAGATCGAGTGAGAGTGGTAGGGGGGGGGGGGGGGGAGGGGGCAAGAGAGAGTGAGAGAATGGGGGAGAAAGAGAAAATGAGAGAAGAAAAAAGAGAGGGATGGAGGGAATACACATATCGAGTGGGGGAGAGAGAGAGCGAGAGAATATCAATAGGGAGAAAGATGTAATGGAGGGAGAGAAAAGATTGTAAGAACGAGAGAGAGAAAAAAAAGATAGATGGAGGGTCAACAGAGGGAAGAGAAAGAAAGCATGATTGAATAATATGATGCACTTCAGTCAAACCTGCTTTATTTAGCAAGAACCATCTATAAAGACATTGTTTCCCTTTTAAATCATTTCTCATTCAAAAGTTTATTAATAGAATCTTGACATAAAGACAAACCATCTGCTCATACAGAGCCTTTTTCTTGTCTCCCTTCAGCTGTCTTTATATACAGGTTTCACTGTATTTTAATATTTATTGTAACACTGAAGACATAGTCTAGAATTTTAGTTTAAAAAAACCGGCTTGTATGAGTAAAAGTCATCGGTACAAAAAATAAAAACAGCATGAATATCAAATATGTTCCTGAAAAGGGGGGGGGGGGATTCATTTGTCCTTTATCAATCATAATTTCTTCTTTAATTATCTTTTTAAACTGAAAACAAAGACACAACGTTGCTTATAATGAATACAGAGATTTCTAGAATGACTTTACATTTACATATTTTTTATTACATATCAATGTAGCTATTACTGACAGAAATACAAAACATATTTTACATCTACATATTCTTTAAAACTAGACAAAGAGACCACCTCCTTCTAACCAATATATAGGAAAAGATAAAGAAGTTAGTTATGTATTTCAGTACAATATTGTTCAATGGTTTTTGTAATTGATGATTTAAATGAATTTCACAGAAATATAAAACAAAAATGATTATAATAAGAACTTGATGAGCTTAATGGTTTATAGCATAAGAGGTTCAAAATGTGCAAATTTACATTTTCAGCTAAATACTTGAGACAATAATTTAATTTTTTTAGTCCCCTTTTCCGACAGCAATTTTCTTTTTCCACTAAAATCTGTAGCCATCATACATAACAAATTACACTTTCTTTAATATTTATAGGAATTAAAAAAGCTAATCATACATGAAAAGTGTAATTAAATTTGGTACCCTTTGATTATCAAAAATAACATATGCAGTGTATTACAAGTATTTCATATTGTATTCATAGAAACTGATATCTCTATCAATGTATATCTGTACATTGTAGGTCACATATTAAAGGTAAAGACCAGTAATGGTCATGCGATTGCATTGTGAAAGAAACGTTGTGGAATCGATCAGAAAAGGTTGATCATCTAGCATCTAGCATCTGCAAGGTTCTGGAATCATCAAAATGATAAGAAATTTGGCCCATTCTTCGTAAAGTTACAAGCACTATACACAGAAAGATGTATATGGGACTACCCTATATCTCTCACACGACCATGAGAGAAACAAATTTACCGAATATATGAATTAGTAGGCGGTTTCCCGGCAAATTTTTTATCATCATGTATTAGTCAAAACATATTCTTTCACATGATTGGTAATGAGAGCTTCCATTTCATTTTTTGAAATTGGGGCGTTTCCAATACTGGTCTTTACCTTTAATTAAAGGGGCTGTAGCATGGCAAATGCTGGTTAACACCATCTACGACTTCTTTTGGACAACTGCACGCGAGTCAGGCCACAGGAAAGACATGTGTCTCGTCATGCTACAGCCCCTTTAATACAGGATGAGAATTTAATGCTGATGAATGTTATTTTCTTGATTACCGGTAGTACATCGATTCATAGATACTCATATGTGCAGAAAATTCAAATTGTGGAAGTTTTTGCAAAGCGCTAATTAAAGAAATCTCAATAAATATACTACAAGTTTGCAATCATCAAATAGCCATATGTGTATCGAGACATTAATGTCATATTGAGAGATAAATACATGTACCTTAGCAACCAACGTATATTTTAACTTTCTTCAATGGGATTTGTAATTTCCTAACAGTTTTAAGGTAAAATTTGGTCAGGGTCAGCGACAGAGATAGAGCAACAGAGAGAGAGAGAGAGAGAGAGAGAGAGAGAGATAGAGATAGCATTAAAAGGGTAGTACTGTATAAAAGAGCAAAGAAGAAAATCTCAGTATATTATTAAAAAGCTTGGTCCAAACCAAGATGGCCGTCAACATTTCCACAAATCAATTTCATCAAGGATTGACCACTCCATCCATACTGCAATAAAGATTAATATATTATATCTACAAAGTGCAAGCAATGAAATATATTACAAATGTACATGAGTTTTCATGCCGGAGAGAGCCTATGCAAGGAGATCTAGGAGGACAAACAGACAAACTGAAAAGCAAGGCACAAGAAATGAATACAGCCAAAAGAGATGGACACAGGAACAATATAAAATATTCTATAATTACATGTCTGTTTTAACTACTTTAATATTTACATATTTGCCATAATTAGAACGTGCAAATGACAATGGAAATATTTGTCCTATGTTGATAATGGCAACAACTACAAGCCTTGCTTTGACTAACAAAAAACAAATAAATTACACAGCATTATGAGAAAGAAGATTATTAGCTAGTAGCTACTACAATGTTAAAAGCATAAATGCAACTAAGTCTGTTTTATCTATTACTGTCTACTGATTCCCTTCACTACAGTGGCTACTAAGTTTTCTATTATAGTTTTCGCCTCTTTGCAATGTAATAATCTACTAATTACAAATAGTATACAAATGATACCTATCGTACTTGGCTGAGTACGATAGGTGCATAAACAGCCTCAAAAAGAGCTTATAGATCCTGTATTGAACGAAAGAAAACATGCATCATTTCTTTTATCCAACCAAACCCCTATACAAAGTATCCTTATTACTTGATGCATTGATGCACAAAGAATTCAATTCAAAATTTCTTTCATGTGGAATTATTGCTGACAAATAAACTCAAATTAATATAATTAATAGGCTTACTTAAGCACACACACAGTGATAAGCGCACTTGATTCTCTTCCCATTTACGCGCAGTTCTGCACATCCTGTATTTAAAAATAATTAGATAGCACTGGAAACTACTGTATGCTTTTTATTTTAAAAAGAATGTGGGATACTCTCAGTAAATAATCAAATGTGACGGCGTTTAAAGTCATTTGATTAGGATCTAGGAGTGAGTTGTATATTAAGCAATATGATATAGCAATTACGTACATTTAATTAAAAATATGATAAAATAAACAGTAATCTATCAAACCAACATATGTGATATCACTCTGGATCCTAAATATGTTAAAATGTTAAAGGGACTTGGTAACATTGTTCAGATGAGAGATAGTGACTTCAATGCTAGATATACAATTAAAGATAATCTGAAAGTTTGAGTGAAAACGGACCATTATTTATGGTACAAATTGAGAAAAACTGATCTGATCAACCTTAATTTTCCCAACTATATTATTACAATTTAATTACATTTTAGGTCAATGGAAATCGTCACAAAGCAATAAAATGGCTCTACATTCCATTCCAGACATATGAGTGTTGACAGATTTTTTTATGGCCTGTTTTATGTCTTTTTTTCATGGAAAAACGGTTGGGAAAATTCAAAAATGGTTGGGAGATTTTACTGTTAATCACTGTTGGAGGGTGTCATACATCCGACTCCTTCAAAGAAAACCATAGATATCATCTTGGTTTGAGAATATTTTCAGGATTTTTTGCATGTCAGAGGGTTAGTACAGTAGAAGGAATATAGTAAGTAACATTTTATGCAAAAATTAAGCAATTTTTTCATCAACCTTCAACAATGTTACCAAGTCACTTTAACAGGAGTCTAATGACAAGTACCTTAAATATATTTGTTTCCAATCACAAGCAAAAAAGGTTCATGCAGAGCCTGGATATAATGTAGCTTTATGCTAGCTTTACATCCCTGAATACACACGAGAGAGAAAATAATATCATTTGAAAAACATTTTTTTCAACTCTGAATACATTTTGCCAAACAGGACAATGATCATCTGTATCTCAGACTCTTAAAAATACTTGTTTAAATTACTGGAGGCTGAACCTCACAGACACATCTGTATTCAAATATAAAGAGTTATGGAGGTCCATCAGTCTAACTCTCTGATGACATTATACAAACCAATTGGTTGCAAGTCTTCAAACAACCAATCAGAATGCAAGTTCCTGCAATCATTTCTTGAAAGGCAGATTCCTATTGGTTCTTGAAGGTACAATAATTTTGCACGTTTGGCAACTGCAAAATCCAATGATGTGATGTACATTTTACCTTCATATATCATGGCATTTTCATGCCAACGCAATGGCTAAGAAGCTAGCACTTGTGCAATGCAAATACAAGAAAACAGAGAGGCATATTTTGTCAAAACTCGGCATAAACATTTAATTCTATAAGAAATAATGCCAAGCAATGTTTTTTTTATGTTGACAATGATTAATGACACGCTTGAGAGTAGGTACGGACCCTGATTGTGATGAGTTTCAGAGCTTTTTGCTGGCTGATGGTCCCATGGTGAGACTCTTCTGAAAGTGACGGGGCGTGAGAGGTGTTCTCCTTGCCAGGGGAGAAAGAGCCTGTGAAAAAGAGAAGAGAAAGAGAGATGTTACAGAATGCCAGGTCAGGATTAGCTTTACCAGAGAGTGAAATCTATTGTGACCAATTTACCATATTTTACATGAGATCATCAGAATTCACAAAGATTTTTTTCACATACTGAACTTATCAGTTAACTTTGTCGCATAATTCCAACAATCAATCCAAAATATCTCATCAACAGTGAGAGAAGATAGAAGATATAAACGCACACACACATGTAGCTGGTATTACAACTGCACATTATATCCAACGCATACCTCGTTGGAAAAGAAGAGCAGGCAGACGAGAAAGTTTACTTTGTTTTGTTGCTATACACATATACACCTCAACCATGAGAGGGGGGGGGGGGGGGGTATGGATATTCTTAAACATTGAGGCAGAGCTTCGTACAACTCATCAGTTTTTTTCCCACAGGACACAACTTTGAAAGCAAAGTCCATTTCAAGTAAAAAGGAAACAAAAAAAAGTGATCTTGGATACAAGATGCAGATTTATTTGAGTTTTATAACTTTGCCTGAAAAGTAATTATATGCATATTCATCCCCTGTAGGACTGCCCTCATAGAAATCTTAGCTTGTAGGTTGGGCCTAAAAAAAAAGATGTTGTATTGCCCTTTAGGTTTAGGTGCCAAAACATGGGTCAGTCGGAAACCTTTTTTTTCTCTCCCTCTTTGGGCTGATATTTCTCAGTTTTGAATGCTCTAATATTTTTATCTCTAAAAAAGTTTAAAAAAAAAAAAAAAACTTTTTTAAAAGGCCGACCGTAGATTTCAAGATTTTTGGGTCGGTCGTGAAGGGCAATACAACATCTTTTTTTGTTTAGGTCTTACTTTGAGTGTCATGGTCCCTGCTAGCCTCGCCCCCATCTTGCCAAACTGCTGAGGGCTCATCCCCTCACCGGACACCATGGGACTGAAGGTGGACGTCACGTTGTTGACCGCCTTCTGGATTGACCCCCGCCGGGGCGTCCGGTTGAACGAGAACGTCCTGGATACCTTCTTGGTCGCCCTCTTTGCCGCCCTGTTGGAACGACCAGAAACAGAATATGATACACGAATAGCCAGAATCAGAATACTATGTATCTATATGCCAGCAGTGTAATTCAGTTTTAGTTCAAGCAAAATGAAGTCCAGAGTCCTGGTACAACATGGAATACATGAAAAAAAATTCTAACCATATGACAATAGTGATTTATACAAATACAAGACATGATCAAAATTACAAATAATTGATATCTGCCACATAATTTTGACTCATCATGGAAAATTAGTATCAGTTGGTAGGTGAGGAGAAATTATCTAACCATCTTTTGTGTATACATCATGCTATCATTATTCATATGTTTATGCTTAAATTCACATCACTAATGAACACTTTCTGATCACTGTCAATGTCACATACATGAGGTCACAGTTTAACCAAGAGGTCAAAGGTCAGATTTGTATACCATACCTGACAGCCTTGTTCTTTCTGCTCACATCAAAGTCACTCTTAGAAAGCTCTAGATCCTCTGGGGAAATCTTGCATAAGAAATTCTCCTGGAAAAATGGAAAATGAGGAGAGGTATACATTTTATCAGGTCTGAATTCAATGAATTATTAAACAAGATTATATGTATTGTTGTCTTCAATCAAATTCGCTTTCTCTCTGGACAGATTAAATAGTTCTTAGTAGGATAGAATAGAGCATGTATTGAATTGAGAACATGGAAGCAACACCTTTATTTTCATTTGTGATTTATTCTTTGTTAAAAAAATTCTGTCTAACAAATATTTGTCCAGTTGTCTGGCAGTTCTCAGTATGTCATTCAAAATAACACCTTTTTTGTGTTTATTTTCCAGCTGGTTTCCGCATAAAATTAAGATTTCAGAAAAATTCATTGCAAACTGTTGCGATACTGTAGATGGTATGCTATATATAGACATTTCAAGATTCAAAATAATTGTGAGGTATGAAGACATTTCCTTGAACATAGCTTTGTTTTGAATGTATGCATTCTTATTATCCATACGTTTATTTAAACTGGGACCACTGCTCCAACTAGACTTACAGCATCTGTTTTACATGTTGCGTTGGCCATGTACTGGCATAGGATCTTGAGCCATTCTGTTTTACAGCTCTCATCACCAGACACAGCAAACATATAGAGACGATCGGTCCTCTCCAGTACATCCATTGGAGGTTTACACAGCAGGGCAAAGGCATTGTGACACTCTGATGGCAAAGAAAATCAAATCAATGATTAGATGAATACATGAAAGGAAGCAGTTGGTGTATTAGTTTCCATTAAGGGTAACAAAAAAAGGGTCTTTGCATGGGTCTTAACTGAGCCTTTCTGTTTCACAGCTCTCCTCATCAGATACTATAAACATGTAGAATCAATCATTCCTTTCTAGTACAACCGTAGGAGGTTTATATAACAAGACTTTATGATGTCATTTAAACTGCATTATTGTATTCATCAAGATTTCATTACATTACTGTACTTTGTCATAATTTGCTTTCATTTCTCTGTAATTGATGTTTATAAGGATTGATTATTATTAATCTTGTCCTTATTTTGATATTTTTTTAGTTCATGAATTAGTAGTTACCAGTATGTGCAATTTTGTTGTTTTAATATTGTAAACTGCATTGTTATTTTCTCTGATGATAAAATGCGCCATAGAAGCCTAGGTTATTATTATTATTATTTAAGGCAAAGGCATTGTAACACTCTGCAAGCAAATTCAAACAAGTCAATGATTACAAACAAATACATGAAGAAGAGGAGTTGGTGATTCAGTTTTCAATGAGCAAAATTAAAAAAAAGGTCTTGGCATAGGGCCACTCATTGAGCCATTCCGTTTTAAAGTTCTTATCATCAGATACTAGGTCCTCTTCATGAGAGGCTTCAGAAGCAGTTAGGGCAAAAGCATTATAAAAGCAAGGCATATCAAAATCATGATGGTACTAGCGTAAAAATTATCATGGAATCAAATGACTGTGATAATGAACTGTAAAAATGCTTAGATCAGGTGCTTGAAACTGGATAGATGCTACATAAAACAGCTCACTCACATAGTAATGAAATCCTTAGTATACTCTGTCTCTCATCATATCCATAATGAACATCACCAATTACGACTATGTTTTGTGGTATTTCTTCAACATCTCTTTCATGGATGTTCAAAACCCTACCAATGGGGATAGGAGAAATGCACAAGTAAAATAGTCTTTTGAATCCCTATACTCATAAGGGAGTGTCATGGTCGAGTGGTTTAAGGCACTTGACTGGAGATGTGAAGGTCGAGGGTTTGAATCCCGACACGGCACTAATATCCTTCGGCAAGATATTAACCTGCACTTGCTACTCTCCACGCAGGTGTCAAATGGGTACCCGGTAGGATGCGGCCGTCATTGTTGGTCAAACAGTTTTTGAGCGTCTAGTAACGCCTGGCTGGAATGCTCCCCAGGGAGTGGAGATTGTGCACACATTGTGTGCGGGCAAGCACTGAATCCAATAACCGGGGTAATAGTATATTTGTAAAGCGCTTAGAGACATTTGTATTAAGCGCTATAAAAAAGTTAAATATTATTATTATTATTATTCTAAGTCAAAGTCTCAGGCTACACCCTACTCCTGGGGGGGGGGGGGGGGGCATTTCACAAAACTTGTCATCAGTGACAAATGCCAGTTTTTGTTATAAGCTACTGAAATCCCTGCTTCTAATTGGTTATCGGTAGTTGTCACTGATGTTTGTCCTTTGTCATTGCAAAATGCTTTGTGAAACTGGGCCCTGGATGGCATTCCTTACCGTCCGTCTCATGGATATCAAGAACTCTTCTGATGTAGGAGAGGTTGAGTAGCTCTATGTGCTTGAAGGTCTTCTGGGATGTCTTTATGTTACTGTGCTTTACACGCTTCTTACAGATCTAAAACAGCAAAGAACACAACACCATCAATGGGTCTTTCCAAATACAAATCAGATTAATTGAAATGAATGAACAATCAAGAAACAGTGCTTTACAATTTTGGAGATGAAACTGATCATGAAGTAGAAAATATCAAATTTAACTGCAAAATATTTTTTCTCCATTGTTTGGATCCCAACTACTTGTAGGACATACAGGGAAATTAGGTATATTTTCATAGTCCTTGATCAAAATGCTGGATCACGAGATATTCTGGTCTTGTTGTCAAGCAAATGCAACAGCTCAGGTAAATACATGATAACTTGATAACAAGAATGGCAATACACAATAGCAATTACTTGTAAGAGGCATGGTTTTCCATTATAACTGGAGACTGACGGTATACCATACTCTGGTCTTGACTTCAAGCAAGTGCAAGTGCTCAGGTATATACATAATAACTTGATAACAAGAATAGCAATACACATTACACAATAGCAATTACTTGTACATGGCATGATTTTCAACTGGGGGGTGTTTCAAAAAGATCTTAAGTTGAACTTATCTCTAACTTGGACTTAACGATTATTGGAAGCTGTTAGCATCTATGAAAATATTTTGCAAAAATTATTTTAAAAGGCATAAAATGTTGATTCAAATCATTCATATTTTTTATTATCAAGGAGATTTCATGTTCTTGATGTGGAATTATAAAAAAGTCTAAAATATTTGATTTTTTGCTTTTGAATATATTTTATTTTAAGGCTACAAATGGCTCCCCATAATTTTTAAGTCCAACTTAGAGTTAACTTCGACTTAGGATCTTTGTGAAACACCCCCCCCCCCCCCCCCCACCAGGAGACTGACCTGTAGACCATATGTAACTCACCTCTAGGGTATCAGAGAAGAGGAACATGGTGATGCAGATGCCCTTCTCACCAAACGAGTCTGCCTTCCCGACCTCCGAGACATCTATCTTGGTGATGAAGTGACGATGCGCCGACAGGAGGTGGGCTGGTACGCCATCTATCTCATTCATGATGTCAAACATTTGGGTGTGGCCCTCCGTCTTCCGTTTGTCCTCGTTGATTTGCCTGTAAGAGGAGAGAATCATGTTTTGTACAGGGCCCTGTTTCATGAAACTTGATTTCAATAACAAGTTACAAGCTACTGTTAAAAGCTACTGAAATCATGGCATCTGATTGGTTGAGAACAAATTTGTCATAGAAATTAAGCATTTGTTATAGATAAAAAGTTTTATGAAACAGGCCCCAGGTCTGAGAATAAGCACTTCCTTCACGGTAAACAATTCTAATCAGCTCTTTCATTCAATAGTAATCTTTCACTTGTGCCTTTGTTAAAGATATCATGAATACAAGCTCCTTGCTTCATCAAGTTTGAGTCATTCCTAATTTGTGTACAATAAGTAGGTTGTTTAGGATTTTTTCTGATTTTACTCCCGTAAGAGGAGAGATTCATGTTTTGTACAGGTCTGTGAATACGCACTTCCTTCAAAGTAAAAGTTTAGATCAGCTCTTTCATTCAATAGTAATCTTTCACTTGTGTCTTTGCTAAAGATATCATAAATACAAGCTCCATGCTTCATCAAGTTTGGATCATTCCGAATTTGGATAGTTAGTATGTTGTTTACTTTTTCTTCAAATTATCATCAATTTGCTTTTTTGATTTCACCAAAAACAAATTTTCAAGGACAGTATAGGCATTTCAGGATTAGTGATGTAGCAGGAATTGCCCAGTTCCAAATTGTAATACTTTATGAAGAGTGAGGGTAAATAATGACCCTCAAACAATTAAGAAAGACTGGTAGATCCATTCAAAAGGTTTCCAGGAAAGTTCAGAAATGGTCCAGTAAACCACCGCACAAGAGCCGCCATGTTGTTTTTTAAACGTGTAAATGAATGGCAACTGTGCGTAACAAGGGTCCTATTCGTATTCACTTACTTCAGTGTTATAAGATACAGAAATATAAAACGTATTACATTTTACTCATCACAACAAAAAAAGAAACGCGCTCCTGCCGCGTCATATCCGACCGAAGCTTTATTTGTTACAGATTAATAATCAAGGACTTAGAGACCTAGAAAAAGAGAAACCGGTAGTCAAGAGTGCACGAAAGTCAGTGACAAAAATAGAGAGAGAGAGAGGGAGGGGGGAGAAGGGAAAAGTCAGAGAGCATATGGAGATAGGACATTTCTTTTTTTCCCGGTAAAATCTATACAATCAAGGACTTACTCTGTGACCTTCTTGAGTGCCTCCAGTCCCTCTTTGAGATACCTGAAGTCAGGATGTGATTCTGTCGTTCTCTTGGATAGATCGGAGAGCAGAAGGATCATGCTGGGAAGCCTCTGTACTGGACGGATTAACAGCTCGGTCAGGGACTGGCGACCACACTCGGGTTTACTCTGACCAATCTGATGAAACACGTAGAAGAAAGAAGCCGTTATCAAATGAGTACGATTATTGCTTTGAAAAGCAAATGTGCACTTATAACAAGGCTGAGCTTCTAGACGTGGATTATTTAAAAAATGGATTCAATGATCTTGTGGAATTATTGCTAAGAGGAGAAGCCGGGGGCCCGTTCCTAGAAACCGTCATAAGTCTAACTTCTTGACTTTCCCATTGAAATGCGTGCTAATTCTATAACACATGTTTCAATGTGATAGTCAAGAAGTTAGACTTATGACGGTTTCTAGGAACGGGCCCCAGAGAACTATGAACTTAAAGAAATGTATCGTTTGCTTGGCTAGCTCAAAGAAGTTATCAACATCAATATAATTGTCATCATCAACATCATCATAACCATCCTCATTATCATAATCACCATCATCATCATCTTCATCATCATCGTCATCATCATCATCACCATCTTCATCATCATCATCATCATCATCATCATCATCATCCTCACCACCCTCAAGATCATCATGACATAATCATAATCTCCATCACCATCATCACCCCCACCCCCCCCCCCCCCTCCCCCCTCTCCTCCTCCTCCTTCTCCTCATTCCTAGACCTACCTTGAGGAAAGCATGAAACCTAGGCTTCTGTTTGTCACATTGCACAACCGTCTGCTTGGCTAACTCAAAGAAGTTGACAAAGGATGGGTACGCCTTACCCATATCGGCAGACTGTGAGAGATACAGGAGAGTAAGATATATAGTGGGGAAAGTAAACAAATCAGAATGAAATGAATTGAGTAGACATCTCTTATTTTTTTTAACTAAGGAACTACACCAAGGTTGAATGACTTTGGATGTATATACTGTGAGTGTGAGGTAATAATAAATGATAAGATCAATGGCTGCTTCATATATAACACACATGTCCATCATGCCATGATGCTCCTAGAGCTCCAACAAATGGGTGCAATCATGCCTCCGGTAGCACAGTGACAGAGGCATGAAATCAATACGAGAGAGAGATATTGTAAAGGATACCAGGTAACATGTTGTTATATTGTGGAAATGAAAACTTGGTAGTGCAGGAGATGTACAGTACTCAAATGTTGTCAAAGTTAACTAGAGATACAGGTTGTATTCAGATCAACAACAAAAGTCAAAACGTTCAAATTCAGATGCAAAATTTATTGGTCATACTGAAAAGTACAGATGAATTTGGGCATGAAACTATCCAGTTTGCATCTCCAAAACAAAGGTGAAGTATAGTACTGGGCCCCATCTTATAAAGAGTTGATATCAATCGCAACTATGTACATAAGAGATAGGAGACTGTAGACCAGCAATTGATTGGAGGACTTACGATATATTTGGATCAATCGTAACTCTTTATAAGGTGGGGCCCTGGCCTCATTGCACAGCTAGAGAGGCTCAAATGAGGTCACCATGTCATTCCTACGCTACTTACATGTTTGAGGAAGACTTGGCCGATGCTCTTCTCTTCAGAGTAGTCATCTATGAGAGCCTGAACATCATTCCTCAGTCTGCAGTGTACAGCGTAGATGTCTGGGATACGATTGAAGATGGTCTTGATCTCCTCCTGTGCCAAGATGGGTCCACCGGTCTGCTCGGTTTCTAAAGGTTCTTTGAACACCTGTAACAGAAATGGAGAACATCTAAATCAAACCACATCTTCTTCTGTGATTTCATATATACAGATGTGACAAAATAAAAGCTCTATTTTAGGTGACCTAATGTTTGCTCCAGCAACTCCAGTGCCCGTTGCATAAAACTTGCCATTGATGGTAACTTCGATGGAATCATTGATTTGATAGGCTGTTGAGTGATGTTGCCATGGTAGTTAATATTGATGGCAAAGTTACAATCAATGGTTAGTTTTATGGAATGGGGCCCAGGTTTCATTTTATAAAGATATAAGTTTAGGGTTAGGATCACAATAAGGTTTCATCTTGGGTTTAGGTTAAGGTTTAGTGTTTGGTTTAGGATTCAAGTTAGTTATGGTACTTTTCGGAATTGACATTTAAGAATTTGTCGCTGAAGCACGTTTTTTAGAACTGTAATATGTGTCTGAAATTGCTCTAAGAAGGATGAAGCTACATTCCTGTCATCGTCCTCCTTGTAAAATGGCTTGTTTCATATCTATTTGCTTTTTCATTTACAAGATTTTTGCCTTCATGAATCCATAAATTTATCATTCCACGAATGCATGTTTCTCACTAATTGTTTACAAGTATTCTTTCTGACAATCAAATAAAATTTTCATGACTATACTCTCAATTAAGTAGCCTTTGGATAAACATGGTCTGCTTTGACAATGAAGTTATGTATGAAGTTATGTATGAAGTTATCTATGAAGTTATGTTTGAAATTATATATGAAGTTATGTATAAAGTTATATACAAAATTATGTATGAAGTTATGTATGAGGTTATATATGAAGTTATGTATGAAGTTATATAGGGATTTAGCTCACATTGATGATGGTATCTAATATCTTGACATAGTTGATTTCCGTCTGCAGTAACTCCATGGCAGTCATATGCCTCTTTGAAAGGGGTTGTGCAGGTACGGCAGGCTTCTTGGGGGTTTCCATCTCCATCGGAGTGCATGACTCAGCTGGAAATAAAAAGTCAATTCACTTCAAATCTTATATGATTGATGATGAGGTAATAATATATTGAGAAAATTTCAGCTCAACAAAGTGTTATTAGGCCAAATAAAAAAAAAAAATGTTTAGCGTCCTGTTTTTTCGAAAAATAGGAAGGAGGAGGCCCTTTTTCTTTTTTTTTTCCCTTTCAAAATGGCCGCTCAAAATGCCCGTTCGGTACATTTTTCCTGACAGTCGGGCTATTTTTCAAGATGGCCGCCGACATTTTTTTTTTTTAAATCAGAAATAGAGCCATTTTAGCAGTGTTTTTCATGTTTTTTTCTTTAAAAAAAAAAAATCAAAAAAAATCAAAACAAAAAAATCTAAAAAAAAAGCGGAGGCAGCCCCCAAAAAGGAAGCGGGCTGGGACGCTAAACATGTATATTTTGTTTACATGGCCTTAGAATGTAAGCATGAATGTCAATTTAACTAGATGGAATTCGACTGCGCGCAGTCTAAAATGATGCCTCCGTCATAGAGCAATTTTACAAACCAAAACAGAACACATTTTTCGAATTCAAGTTCAATTGTAATCCATTAACAGGTTCTCAGAATATCGTGATTACAAGCAATTTCTCATATACATATATGACCCTTTGATCTTTGACCTCATGACCCTAAAATCTACTCAGTTCATTGGCTCTGCAAGATGTCCTGAGTTAAATAGTAATCCATCAATCGGTTCTTGAGAACGCGATCACGAGCTGTTTTTGCATACATAATGTGCGTTGTGGCCTTTGACCTTTGACCTCGTGACCCCAAAATCTAATCAGTTCATCTGCTCTGCAAGTAACATACATGACCTAAGTTTAGCAGCAATCGATCAATCGGTTCTTGAGATAACGCAATCACGAGCTGTTTTTGCATACATAATGTGCGCTGTGGCCTTTGACCTTTGACCTCGTGACCCCAAAATCTATCACTTCATCGGTTCTGCAAGTAACATACATGACCTAAGTTTGGCAGCAATCCATCACTCGGTTCTTGAGATAACGCGATCACGAGCTGTTTTTGCATACATAATGAGCCCTGTGACCTTTGACCTTTGACCTCGTAACCCCAAAATCTAATCAGTTCATCGGCTCTGCAAGATACATACATGACCAAAGTTTGGCAGGAATCCATCAATCGGTTCTTCAGATAACGCGATCACGAGAACGGGACGTACGTACGTACGTACGTACAGACGGACGGACGGACAACCCGAAAACATAATGCCTCCGGCTACTTCGTAACGGAGGCATAAAAAGATAATCTAATCAATCAAAATCAGCACATATGATAAAAACACATAATTTGTATACATATATTTCTGACCAAAATTTGAAACAAAACAATTTTATTTTTTATTTTTATGACTGTTTGATGGCTAAAAAGACTAATCCCTACCCCAAGTTTACAAGTGGCCTTAATCCACTACTTTTTACGTCTAATACATTTGACAAATGCTAGTTGATATGGTTTATATGAAAGGTACTTTTTGTATATTTCTATATTGCTTTGATTAAACATACCTGTCATGTCAAGTGTAGTTATGATCTGAAATATTTCCTTTCTTAAAATATGATTCATATCTAGTATATCTAATAGGTGATACATATCATTCAATAAAAAAAAATGAAAAAATAGAAACACAATCCAAACTGAATTACGAGCAAGTGCCATTGAGCTGTCGGGCGTCTGACTACAGTCGAGTATGGACGAGGCCGATATGGACATGCAGCCAGCGCTCTCTGCGAAGCTGGACCGTCTCTTCTGCGCTGGCATGTTGGGAGATTCCATGTGGTCGGTGTTGGAGCTGAGAGCGGCGATGTTGTCCTTGAGACGACGTTTGCGACTGGACTTGGATCCGCTGAACATGAGGGTGGGGGTGCCATGGAGGGATGCAGGGGTGGACGGCTGGTAGGGATAGATAGATACAACGGTTGCAGTCATGGTGGTATTAAAGATAGAAAGATAGGGATAGAGGGAAAGGGGATAGACAAGCAGAAGAGATAGTCAAGAGCGAACGAAGGAAAGTGACAGAGATAGAAAGAGAGAGAGAGAAGAAGAGAGAGAGAGAAAAGGGAGAACAAGAGAGATAGAGGGAGAGAGAGAGAGAGAGAGAGGGAGGGAGATAGAGAGAGGAATAGGGAGAGAGAGAGAGAGGGGGGGGGGGGAGGGGGCAGAGATTCAGAGATTGAGAGACACAGAAAGGGGGTGGGGGAGGTAAAAGTCAGAGAGAATATGAAGAAAGGACACTTCTTTCTTTCCAGGTAAAAACTGCAAACTGTGTTACATCAATCAAAAGTCATATTTGACGTCATTTTTTGCATTGTTTAAATAGTCATGGTCTTGTATTTCATTCCAAAGTCAGGAAAACATCCAATAGGTACACTGAACAATCTTTTCCTTGTGTTTTCCATGGCAAATTTAATATTTCCATTGTTAAACTATTGATAATGAATGGTGAAATAACAACAACAATAAAAAGTGAAGATACACAACAATCGGCAGGTACTTACCATTCTGAAAGTATAGAGAATTTCATCTGCTCTTGCGTCCATTTGAATGCTGGCCCAGAACCACTATGAAGAAAAAACGCCACAAGAACTAAATAAATTTGATCCTGTTTATTCACTACTAATAAAAAGGTGAAGCTTTCAAATAATCGTGTCAGAATGAAATCTGATAATGATCTAAAACCAGCATACTATATAACTATATTTTCTCCTAAGAAATCAGAATAACTTAGTAATGCTATCATCATGCTTTAAAAAATCTGTTTCAAATCTCTAGTACATGTGATAAGGGGGCATAGTTCAATGATTTTTAATGGCTATGCTGGAATGTACTTCTCATAGGCCCCTCAAGAAGTAACACTTCCTTTGTCCAACAAACTGCTATACTTTAACTTCCATAAAATAACCTTACTGTAAAACTGGAATCTTTTGTGACGTGAGACTTTCACATTTGTAAATTCGTAGATGAGATTGATTTTCTTAGCTAGTAACTTTTCCAGTAGCACATTTCATTGTTGTGTCCATTGTAATTTGTTTATATTGCAGAATCATGGCCAAGTTGCATTAAACTTACCAGTGAAGCCATCAATGTTAACTACCATGACAACATCACTCGACAGCCAATCAAATCAAGGTTTCCATGGAAGCTACCATTTACGGCAAAGTTACCATCGATGGTAATTTTTATGCAACGATGCCATGATCAACTTGAGAAATTTGTGAACATTTCAGTTCGTAAAAAAGGTTTCTTATTCAGTTTGACATGATGAACCTTACCTCTTGTTTGACAACTTTAATCTTGCTTGGATAATCCAAGACTTGTTCAGCTACGGTGTTCTCATCAACGACTATATGTGTACAGGAATCATTGGCAATGGTCTCTATATTGCCACCTGAAAAGCATAAAAAGAAGAGAATATGAGTAGGCTTTTGATAATAGCTAGACAAGCCTTTTATTAAGTCAAAGCAGACCGGGAGCCAAATATCTGAAAAAGCGGCTCCCGGTCCTTCAATTTTTTAGAGGACCGGGAGCCGTTTTCCAGGACCAGGAGCCGTTTCCAAAATTGATGAAAATATGTATTCCTTTAAATTATTTGTTAACCGTTACCTTTTATTTATACATACGGTAGTTTAATTTCTAGTTTAAATGTTGAGCACTCTAATATTAAATCACTCATACCTTGGATAAATCTGTCATTTGTAGTTGTTGTTGTTGTTCATGTTTAATACTATTTTCATGCTGTTAAATGCAAAAATTGAAAAATGTTAGGAAGGGGGGAATTAAATTATTTTTACAATTTTTTTCATGCAGAGCTGCCAACCTGTCACTTTCAAAAAACAAAAAGCATATTTTAGGTGGAAAAACAGATTTTGCCTGTTTTACGTTTTTGTTATTTTCCCTATAAAATGCTATTGCATTTATGTTTCTTTGAATAAAAACGCATTCAATCATTGAGAGCGGCCGACCTGTCACTTAAAAAAAAATAACAAAAATAATAATTAAAAAAAATTAGAAAAAAATTAGAAAATTAAAAAAAATATATTTGTTAAATATATTTACCTATTTTATCAGAAAAATCCATTATTTAAAACATCACAGAATTTTAGTCAATGAGTACGAAGGTCGCTGAATTGCGGCGCAACACACGATGATGTTCTATGCCCAAGGTGCGGTACCCATTGGTGCTTAATTGCGGTCGAATCAAGGCAAGTCTGGAGTTGCAATAAACTTTGTACATAAAGTCAATGCATCAGCAGGTCTGGTGTTCGTTTTTCATTTGACTTTTTGAAGATACCATCACATTCGAAGGGCATGCGATAGGCGAAAAAACTGGTAACAAAATCGCTGATTTCTTGATTTTTAGCGCTTTTTTGGTGAAGTTGTTTCTTAAAACTGGGCTAAACCCCCGTGAGCTTTGGAAATATGGCTCCGATTCCGCATTTTTGACAGCAAAATTTGGCTTTTGGGATGGATTTTTGGAAGTTACATCGGGACTTTCTTGTACTGACACTGAGTGTGTAGTGCAGTGCACTGATTATGTCATTTGTGTGTGTATGCATGGCCTGGGGAAATGCTCTCGTCTTTGAGTGGTGTACATCCCCTGTATTGTGTGCAATGTACATGAGTGCGCGCTACAGGAATCGCCAAAACAAAGCAATAGCGAAACTATGCATATGCTCGTTCTCACAACTCTCGATCTCAGCTAGCGGTCTGCACGCCGCTGCTAGCCCCCATAGCGGTGGCGCTAGGAGTAGGATTGAACGGCCGCTCGTATTCGTGCTGCAATTGTTTCTGGGCGATTTTAATTAGGATTCTCATTATTAAATGATTTGTTAGGGTTCATTCAGTCCACATTTTACTCGTATCAAGTAAGTTTTTGTCACATTTGTGAACATTAAGTGCTAGACATGTGGAAGTTTATGAAACAGAGAATGTTAATTCTCCCAGACCGGGCGCCAGAAATAAAAAATGACCGGCGCCCGGTACTCATTTTCCCCGTCTTACCGGGCGCCAAAAGTCAGGGACCGGGGGGTAAAAATCGCCCGGCGCCCGGTTAATAAAAGGCTTGTAGCTAGACATGTGGAGCAAGAAGAAGTGTGAAAGAATAAAGTGAAGGAATGAGAAAAAGATAACAGAGAGAAGGAAAGAGAGGGTGAGGGGGGGGGGGGGAGCAAGCAAAAGATGGAGAGAGAGAGAGAGAGGGGGGGGGGGAGCAAGCAAAAGATAAAGAGAGAGAGAGGGAGAGCGGGAGAGATGAGATGTATAAAAGACTCAAAGTGTTACAACCACATGCACATGTTTATCGGTTCCTCCACAAAATAGATAACTATATACATGTACAAACAGAAAGAGCAAAATAAATCTTGTGTGTAAACCACGTGTTGCAAAGTTGAGCACATACGTTTCAACTAGTTTCAACAGTACTTACCTTGTGTTTGTGTGATTTCTTCCATGTGTCTCTGATCATCTTGTGTGAAGCCTACAAAACCCAAGGTACATCCGAAAAATGGAAGCATCTTATACTTCAGCTGGCAAAACAGAATGATACACAAGAAAATGTTAAGAGGAATGAAATATAAAAATTTAACAATAAAAATACATTACTGGTACTTATTAATCTTTATTCCTTTCCATGCCAAAAGTGGAAAATTCATCAAAGAATGTAGGTCTACTGTAACTTTTTGACGAAATGTAGCAATTCACTTTTTCTTCTTGATATAAGAACAGACAAACACACTGAAACTCTGTTTAAAGGAGTTTACTCAAAGCTCAAATTTACAATGAAACAAAAAAAAATCTGGAGTTCATGCACGATTCTTTTCTCATAAACCTAGTCAGTGTCACACAACTTGCAAGTGATTAGCCATCGTTCTACCACAATTTTCTGTGTGTATATGTGAAATAAACAAAAAAGAGAAATTGGAAGAGCAGTGATACGAGACAATTAGAAAGGGAGAAATGAAAGATGCTCACCATTTCTTCTGAAGTTGCCCTGCATTCTTGTTTGTGACGATTGTCCCAGGTAGCCTGGATCCATTCTTTGGTCATAATGGGTGTGCCTAAACTCACAGCAACCTGAGGCGTGCGAAAGATACAATCGTCTAGGTCATTACTCAAACAGAACATTTCAGCCATTGATTATCAATTGCTCCAAAGAAGGAGTGTTGACCCAATGTTGATGGCTAATGATTTGTTCTCATAGACATAACACACCATACTCTAAGGGTGGTATTCTCGAAAGCGAGCTAACTTTAGTCCATGATTTAATCCACCGACTATGTATGGAATGCCAAGTGTCCATATGAATATATTTTTGAATACTTGATATGTCCCTAAATTACCATGATAACATAATTATATCATAGTTATATTGTTGTTTATTAATCATGTTATTACATTTTACTGTAATTTAGTGATAGATTAAATCATTCAAAAACATATTCATATAGACACTTGGCATTCCATACTTAGTCGGTGGATTAAACCATGGACTAAAGTTAGTCCGTTATCAAGAATACCACCCTAATAGTCTAAACACATTTTCTCCTTCAGGACATACACTTGGGACGTGTTGGAGGGTTCTTTACAACAGGGCAGAGCAGGGATCCAATAAAAAGGCAGGAGGGGCCGAACTCCAAATGAGTGGACCAGGGCCCTCTTTCATAAAAACTTGTCATCGATAACAAGTGACAATAACTGTTATAAGCTACCGAAATTGTGGCATCTGATTGGCTGAGAGCAAATTTGTCATAGAAATTTATCATTTGTTATTGATAACAAGTTTTATGAAACAGGGCATAGTTGTGCTCCCCACATCTGCTGAAGTCATCTACTGCCTGACTTGGATACCTCTTCTAATGATTTTTACAAAGACAGATGAAGCAAAAAGACAATAGTTTGAATATCTACACTGTACAAATAGGGTGCAACATGGCTTGGCTATTGTCCATCATAATGATCTTGGGGTTTGGGGAAAGGCTTCAAGCTCATATTTATAAGAACAAAGCCCTCTTGCCAACTAACAAAGTGGTTCTACATAAATATCATCATCCCACTCACCCTGTATTTCTCGCTGTTGGATGAGTTGGCCACGAGGTGGGTGACCCGAGGGCCGTAGTCTTTGCGGATGCTACCAGCCATGTTGTGTACCAGTACGACTAGTCTCTTGATTTCAGCCTTGTCTAAGAATCCTGTGAAGCAGATCACGAGCTTGTCCATGTGTCTGCAGAAGAGTGGCCTCGTCACACAGGGGAGATGCTGAAGAAACACAAGAGGAGAGAGACAAAGCATGGTTAGTTCCTTGTACAGTGAAACCTGTCTATAAAGACCACCCAAGGGAGACAAGAAAAGTGGTCTTTATAGGTGGGCGGTCTTTGTAGACAGGTGCCTATAGTACATGTTCCAATGAGAAACCATTTTCAAGGGAAACAAAAAATGTGGTCTTTGTAGACAGCTGGTCACTGATTAAGCAGGTTTGACTATACATACATGAAGGCTCCAGTGGGCAATCTATCCCATTTGTCTATGCTGAGCACACTGCAATAAAACTTATAATCACCGACAAGTTGAGAAATCTTTTTAAAAAAGTACTGAACAATCGTAATCTCGGCCAATTGTTTCTTCAGTGAACCTCGTAAGAAAGGAAACCAGTTGTAGAAACCTCTCATTACGTCTTGGTATTTTGAGTCTTTTTTTTTTTTCTAGTTTTTTTATTGTATCATCTTTATTTTATTCATATTTTTTTTTTGGGGGGGGAGGGGGAGGGTGGGGGTGGTGAGTGGCTTTAAATATGACAAGATTTCAATATAGGTTTAGTATCTTGGGCCAAAGGAATTTGTTGTAACAAGGTTCCAAATTACCACCATCATAGTCTAAATGAACTCACCTCATCTGTAGCTGCACTCTGTAATATTGCTGTGGTGCCTAGGATGTGTCGGCTATTACTCGACAGCGCATCAAAGATATCTCCTTCAAACTCAGCCATGACAAACACAGTCTCTGCCTGGTCATCTTCAATGTTGTACTCTTGCCCCGTGTCTGAGAACACATAGGGCATCTTCATTTTCTGCAATACGGAAAGGAAAATTGCAAATTATTTAAGATGGTAGAATCCAGAAAGAGGAAATAGATACAAGTAGGATAGTAGAAGCTAATTTCCTGGAATAAACAGCTATTTGTGGACTCATTCATGGCTCATAACAAAGGGGCAGGGCGGGAGTTTATCATTCATTACTTGGTTATGTAATGTTAAAAAAAATAATACAATTCATTATTTCCTTGTGAAGAATGATTTTGTGAGTCAAACAATTACATTTAGCACTTTTACCCTTTTTACAGCAGCAAAGATTTCTTTACGGCGGCTCTTTTTTTAATTCTGATACTACAGGAACTTTGGGGGCATCTGAACTCCATTAAAGATAATTTTTCACGGATAAGGGAATTATACTCACTTGTAATGCATTATGAAGCTGTGTATGTTGTCTAAGCTCAATACCTATCAAACAAAACCTAACATCCACAGCAGTCAATGAACCTGTGATAGAATGACATAGGATAGTAATTACAATACAGTAGATTTAAAATATGAAGCACTGAACTGCTTGAAAAGGGAGCCATTGCCTCCACTTGTCTAATGTCTTCTTTTCACTATCAACAAAAGTTACTAAAAGACATGAAGCTGGTGTATCAGGGTTAAGCAAATGAAATATGAGAGCCATCGATTTAAGAATTTGTCATGGGGGTGTTTCACAAAGATCCTAAGTTGAGCTTGTCTCTAAGTTGGACTTAACAATTATGGAAAGCCGTTAGCATCTTTGAAAATATGTTGTAAAAGTTTTTTTTTAAGGCATAAAATGTTGATTCAAATCATTTTTATTTTCTATTATCAAGGAGATTTTATGTTCTTGATGTGGAACTTATAAAAAGTCTGAAATACTTAGATTTTCACTTTTGAATATATTCTATAATAATAATAACAATTGTGGGTTCTTGTATAGCGCTCATGTCAGTCAGATTTGACCCTACTGGCGCTCCCGATTATTACCCTGGCTTTAGCACAGCTGCCATACGGCGCTCTAGCATTTCAAGGAATAAATTCCTACCAGTTACCCATTTACTTCACCTGGGTGGAGTGTGGCAAATGTAGATCAATGTCTTGCGAAAGGACATTAGTGCGGCGGCTACATAATTATCAAGTCCAACTTAGAGTTAAGTTTGACTTAACATCTTTGTGAAACAACCCCCAAGTTTTGTCCACGTTCCAACAACTAATCAGAATAAAGATGATGGCGATGATTGGTGATAATGATGATGGATAACAGTAATAATACAATTCTTTTATAGTTATAACCCATGTACGTCTAGATCTAGTATCTTTTCTACTCCTTAGGCTTTTCTAGTGGATGTACGCGTCCCTTGACTTTGCTACAGTGAAGAAAATCAACAAAATAATTATAATCTTCTTCATCTCCTTCTCCTCTTCCTCCTCCTTCATTTTCTTCTTCTTCTTCTCTTTGCTGAATTTTGAAAGTTCAAGAAAACTTGTAAGTTATGGATATTTTATGTTGTCCCTTGATTTGGCAATTGAAGAAGATCAACAAATCATTATATTCTTCTTCTTCTTCTTTTCCTTTTCTTTTCTCCTCCTTCTTCTTGTTCATCTCCTTCTTCTGCTCCTCTTCATCCTTCATTTTCTTCTTATTTTTCTCATCCTGAATTATGAAAGTTCATGAGAACTTGTAAGCTATCATACTCACTCTGTCTTGTAGTATCATTCATGGTCGATGTACTGAATGTCGTACTGCAACTCAGTTGAGACTCCGTTACTTCCATGGGCGCTGCCATTGTCTCCATGCATTAATCTTCTTGAAATGGTTTCGAATTAAGTTAGGGTTCAGGAACTCCTCGATATGCTGCTTTGAAATAATCAGGTTGTCAGATCCTATTTAGAAAAGGTATAACGACATGACAGACTCAAAATCTATGAAAAATGAATGAAAGAGACATTTCTCTGACATAACTCATGAAAAAAATGTATCAATCATTTTCAATGAATTGATGATTGATCTCATCAATTCTTTACATGCAAATGGTCAAAATTGGCCCCAAAATAGCTGTCTATCTATTCTATTTCTAGATCTAGATTTATATCATGCCTGGCTTTGCTGGCCTGGGCCTGGCAGTTGGGAATTCTTGAAAAAAGTTGAATAACTTAAGATTAAAAACAACATGCGAATGACATTGATACATTTCTATGTCATCTTTTATTATATATTTTTTTCCAGATCAGACCGTTGAACATGAAGGCCTATTTCATTGGCTAAGCCAGGTCCGGACAAGGCCGGCGCCGGATGACCATTCCGTGCATCCTGGCCTCGCCATCGGCTGGGCGATGCCAGCGGCCAGCGCAGCTGTCATGCCCAGGCCCATGCAGCCGGTGTTCACATCCATGGCGACACGTTAATTCCATTCACAACATGCACACACAAACACACCCAAGACCCAGCGAATCGGCCAAAAGATTCAAACAAACATCTTTCTCTCACATTTTTGTGTGAATTGCTCATTCTGATTTATGCTTTTACACAACATTTCTCATTTCACCATCAATAACAATAAAATTCATGCAGACTGTCGAACAAATCGTAAAATAAACCTCGGTATTACCTACAAATCCTTCCTTCGCACGCATCGATGGTAGCCATGTTTTCCTCGTTCAAACTCACCGCTAATCCTAAAATGAAGCGATTTGATTGGCTGCCTACGGATTGCTGCCTTTTGTACACAAGAAGTACGGTACATGTGCAAACAATAACGTACCGATCCGATGACTCATTCAATAGTTTGGGGCCGATGGGCCGGAGTTGGGGGATACATGTACAAATTTAGGAAGCCCAAACCAGCTCATGAATGCCCATTGTACTTGTAGAAGGAAAAAAAAATGGCATAAATGATACATAACAAAATAAGCGAAGCCCCATGCCATACCAATTTCGACGGGAAATTGCAACTGATATCCCCCTACATTTCTTTCT